>MCJB01004925.1:0-30670 GCA_002018475.1 Nicotiana obtusifolia
TTTTAGGATATGAAATTAATTAACTAGAAAAAGATTAGGATATGAATTAACTAAATTAATTTCCTCTTGTTTTATTTGTATAGATGGAACATCGTACTTGGATGTACAATAGGAATTATCCTAATCGACAGGGATTGAGGGAGGATTTTGTAGAAGGGGTAGATGACTTTATTAGACATGCAATGTCACTTCCACCATAGCTAATTGAAGGAGTAATTAGGTGCCCTTGTATTAGGTGCGACTGTATGAAGTTTGGAAAACCGAATGAAGTTAAGCATCATCTTTATAGAAGGGGGTTTATAGAAAATTACTTTATGTGGACTAATCATGGAGAGATCAATGGTAGCCATGGGATATTTCATAACATGGTTGTGGGTGAAAGTAGTAGGTCGGTGGAGAATACAAATCGTGATTCTAGAATTCATCATATGGTTGCGAATGCTTTTGGAATGCACTTAGGGGTGATTCCAACGAAAATGTTGAAAAAACTCCTAATGATGAGGCAAAACGTTTTTATGAACAATTAGAGGAAGCTAGTCGTCCACTACGTAACGAAAGTCCGCACTCTGAGTTGTCTGTTGCAGTTAGATTACTAAGTATGAAATCTGATTGGAATATTTCTCAAGAAGCCATGGACTCTTTCATTGACCTTATGCGTGAACTAGTTGACCGTGATTTCTATAAGGCAAAGAGATTAGTTTCTAAGTTAGGACATTCGTCAATGAGAATTGATTATTGTGAAGATGGTTGCATGTTATATTATAAAGATGATGCAGCTTTGGACAGTTGTAAATTTTGCGAAAAGCCTGGCTTTCCAGCGGGAAGATGGTCGCAATCAAGTCGATGCATTATTTACCTCTTATACCTAGGTTAAAGAGGTTATATGCGTCGATGAGTTCTGCTCCTCATATGAGATGGCACTTTGAAAATAGAAGACCACCCGGTGTTATGTGTCATCCTTCAGATGGAGAAGCTTGGAAGCACTTTGATAGGACATATCCAGATTTTGCTAGTGAACCAAGGAACATTCGATTAGGTCTGTATGCGGACGACTTCACGCCTTTTTCTGTATCTGCGACACCATATTCATGTTGGCCTGTCTTTCTTACACCTTATAATCTACCACCAGAGTTGTGCATGACTAGTCCATATATATTCTTAAATTATATTATCCCCGATCCACGTAATCCGAAAAGCTTGATTGATGTATATTTGCAACCTTTGATTGATGAGCTAAAACAATTGTGGTACGATGGTGTTGAAACATATGACATATCAACCAAGCAGAATTTTAATTTGCGTGCTGATTTAATGTGGACAATTAATGATTTTCTTGCGTATGGAATGTTGTCTGGGTGGATGACTGCTGGGAAGATAGCTTCTCCTTACTGCATAGAACATAGTAAAGCGTTCACTTTGAAACAGGGCCGAAAGTAATCATGGTTTGATTGTCATCGTCAATTCTTGCCTCCTGATCATGAGTTTAGAAGGATGAAAAATGAGTTCAAAAAGAATAAAATGGAATATGATTTTCCACCTCCGATACTTTCAGGTGAGAAAATTTGGGAGAGGGTCCAGAACTTCAGTAAAGTTATTGAAGCTCCACTTTATAGATTCTCCGGATACGGTGTTACTCATAATTGGGTGAAAAAGAGAATATTTTGGGATTTTCCTTATTGGAAGGATAATCTTCTCCGTCACAACCTTGATGTCATGCATATTGAGAAGAACTATTTTGATAATTTGTTCAACACAGTGATGGATGTTAAAGGTAAGACAAAGGATAACGCAAAAGCTAGAATGGACTTACAAGAATATTGCAGGCGGCCTAAATTATACTTGCAGACAGCAAACAATGGTAAGGTGTTCAAACCCAAAGCAAGTTACACATTCACTTTGGAGGAAAGACGGCAAATTTGTGATTGGGTAACGAAATTGAAGATGCCTGAGGGTTATGCGTTGAATTTTGGGAGAAAAGTTGATATGGAGGTAGGGAAGTTGAGCCATTTTAAAAGTCATGACTGTCATGTTTTCATGGAGACCTTAGTGCCTATTGTATTTTGTGGTTTGCCTGAAAGAATCTGGAAACCCATCACAGAGATTAGTTTGTTTTCAAAGACTTGTGTTCTTCCACATTAAGGGAAGAAAACCTACTCCGGATGGATCAGAACATTCGTGTCACTTCTTCTAAGATGGAAAAGATATTTTCATGTAGTTTTTTTGATGTGATGGAACACCTTCCAATCTACCTTGTACACGAGGCACGACTTGGAGGGCTTGTTCAATGCAGATGGATGTATCCCTTTGAGAGGTAATATTATATGTTTGATGGATTTTTTAGTTTAGTTATTTAATGTTCTTGACTAACCTGAAATTATGTAGGACAATTGGCAAATGCAAACAATTTGTTAAGCAGAGGAATAGGATTGAAGGATCTATATGCGAAGCTTATCTTGCAAAGGAAACTGCTCATTTTTGCTCTTATTATTTTGAGAGTAATGTGCCATGTGCTAGGAATAGGCCCAACAGGCACATGGTCGACCTTAGGAATGATCCATTATATCCGCCTATGTCCATATTCAATCAACCAGGCCGATGTTCTAAGGATATTAGAAAGAGAAGTTTGAATGATATAGAGTTCAAGTCAGCTACACTTCACGTGTTGCTAAATTGTCCCGAAGTTGTACCATTTCTCAAGTAAGTATTGATTTAGTAGTTATCAAAATATAAAAATTACTGTGATTACATCTCAATGCAACTACTAAAAATATTTGATGTGTCACTGTCACTTCGTGGGTCAATTTGGCCATGATGTTGTATATACGAGATTTGATACGTCGTTCAAATAATTTGTAAGTTTCTCCTTAAAATATTCTAACACTATGTAGGTAAACAATGTTTGAAAGTTATGCTAACTATTACGCGGTGCCTTCCTGAGGTTCTTTGGAAGGGCAACGTAAGGCTAAGCAATCGATGTTAGTCCGATTGCCGTCCGCCAACTGAGGTCCCCTCCGTACGCTAGACTAGATTGTCAGTGTCGTACGGGAAAACGAATATCGTGAGCAACGAGAGAATTGAGTGCTGTAGAAAAAATTGAGAAAAGAGCTTGCTTATATAAATGAAAGGCTATTACAAAAGCTACGCGGTGTCGAGGAGGAGAGACACCAGTATAGAAAAATGCTTGCTTGCTAGAGAGAGTTTTGAATGCTTGTTTCCCCCTAATAATGCTTTAAAAAAATAAACCTAAGTTACAAGAATTGACCTATGAAAGCTGTAAGTGCATACTAAAAGAAAATAAAGCAAATCTATTCTATATTTACAAAGAAAAGGACTTAGTCTTCTACAAAGTAGAAACAAGTCCGTCAGCAGCACCTTTGTCATTCGGCTCAGGGTCTGCGCGCGGCGCTGTGGGCATCTGCCTGTGGCTGTGCACTGGCACTGGCTTTCAGTGGGGCGACAGAGACGCTTGCACGCTTGTCACTTGGAGCTGCCAAGACCACAGAGCCGATCGTGGCGCTAGGCTTGGGAGGCTATCCAGGACGCCACGGGGCGCGTCCAAGGGGTCATGGGGCATGGCTGGAAAGCCGCCCATGACATTCTCCCCCACCTGAGTTGGCGACGTCCTCGGCGCCTTAATTGCAAGGTAATCATCAATTAGGCTCTTGAAGGCTTTGAGGTTTGTCCCCCTCTCCCAAGTATTCTCCTCTGCATCACGTCCCTGCCATTTCACCAAGAACTCTTAGTTATCTTTCCTGGAGGCATGAATCACTCTATCATCAAGAATAGCTTCAGCACACCTTTTCCCAACTGAATTGGGGCCTCGAATACTGGGTATAGTGAGTTGGCTCCGTGAAGGGTCCTCCGTATCTTCCTGAAAAGGTTTCAGGAGACTGACATGGAAGACGGGATGAATTTTTCACCAAGCTGGGGTATCCACCCGGTATGCAACTTTTCCAATGCGCCTTTCAATGGACAAGGGTCCAATATATTTTTGCAACAGGCAAGGGTCATGAACTCCCGCAAATAAGTACCGCTTTGGGATCTTGACCATCACTTTGTCTCCTACTTGATATTCAACAAAGCGACGATTTTGATCAGCATGCCTCTTTATCCGCTTTTGGGCCTTGACAAGATAGCTCTGCACTATCTCCAAATTTCGCTTCCATTCTCTTCAGAAGCGAGCAGCTCAAGGAGACTTTGCCATGTTTAGAGCGTTCACAGTGTGTGGGAGTAGCGGTTGCTATCCGGTAACGATTTCAAAAGTGCTCTTGTTGGTACTAGAGCTCTTTTGTGAATTGAAACACAGTTGAGCAGCATCCAAAAGCTTCACCCAATTCTTCTGTGATCCAGTTACAAAGTGGCAGAGATATTCCTCCAGCATGCCATTGAACCGCTCTGTCTGGCCATCAGATTGCGGATGAAAGCTTGAACTGTGGCTTAGTTTTGACCCAAGGCACTTAAAGAGTTGAGTCCAAAAGTTGCTAGTGAAGCGCGAGTCGCGATCACTAACAATATCTTTGGACAGGCCCCAATATTTGACGACATGAGAGAAGAAGAGTCGAGCTGTATCTTCTGCTGATATATACTGTAGGGCTGCTATAAATGTAGCATACTTGAAAAACCGATCCACCACAACCAAGATAGTTGTGAGATCCCCGACCTTGGGCAAGCCGGTGATGAAATCCAGAGAAACGCTTTCCCAAGGTCTCTTTGGGATAGCTAGTGGTTCCAAGAGTCCAGCTTGTGTCAAACGGTCCGACTTGTCCTTCTGGTATACTAGACAAGTTTTCACGTACTGAGCGACGTCGTCGGCCATTTGAGGCCAATAAATGCACGGCGAAGTAACTCCATGGTGCGTTCTTCACCAGGATGACCGGCCTGCAAAGTATCGTGGCATTCCACTAGAAGGGTCCTTCGCAGATCTCCTCCTTTGGGAACATAAAGTCGGTTTCCCTTCACTTTCAAGAAACCATCTTATGTGTAGAACTGGCGAGTCTTGCCTTGTTCTACCAAAGTAACCAAATACTGTGCAGCAGGATCCTTGATAAGGAGGCCCAGTATCTGGTCTTTGATGGTGGTGGCTACTTCGCTCCCCCTTAGGGTGGCGAGTAGGCACACTGATGCTAGATCCGCTCTCCGGCTGAGTGCATCAGCAACCTGATTAGTCTTCCCACTGCGGTACTCCAAATTGAAGTAGAATTCCGCTAGGAACTCCTGCCACCTGGCCTATCAACTATTCAGCTTCTGGCTAACAGTTGTATTGTCTGTCTTGACCACGAACGGGGTTCCAAGCAGATAATGTCTCCAAAGGCGTAGGCAATGGACGGCAGCCAATAATTCCTTCTCATGGGCGGCATAGCGCCGCTCTGCATCCTTCAGCTTCCGGCTCTCATATGCTACAGGATGCCCATCTTGTAGCAAGACTCCACAAAGTGCATAATCGGAGGCATCCGTTTGCACCTCAAATGGCTTGGCCAAATCAGGGAGGGCCAAGACGGGGCTACTAGACATAGCTGTTTTCAAGGCATTGAAGGCCTCAGCTCGCTTGGATCCCCAATCCCAAGGCGTGACCTTCTTGAGGAGTTCTGTTAGCGGTACTACAATGAGAGAGTAGTTCTTCACAAAACGGCGATAGAAGTTGCATAGTCCAAGGAACGCCCTCAAGGCGTGGACGTCCTTAGGCGGCAGCCAATCTGTGATAGCCTGAATCTTTTGTTGGTCTATCTTGATCTGCCCTTCCTCAATGACATGCCCGAGGAAGTCGATCTGTTTTTGAGCAAATGAGCATTTGGACAACTTCACATATAATTCATGCTCCTGCAATCGTGATAAGACCTTCCGCAAATGCTCTAGATGTTCCTCCAATGTATGGCTATATACGACAATGTCGTCCAAGTAGACCACCACGAATTCATCAATATATTCCCGAAAAACTTGGTTCATCAGGGTGCAAAATGTGGCTGGTGCATTAGTCAAGCCGAATGGCATCACCAGGAAGTCGTATGACCCATATCTTGTCACGCACGTCGTCTTGTGCTCGTCGCCCTCTGCGATTCGCACTTGCCAATAACCAGTCTTCAAGTCTATCTTGGTAAACACCGCCGCACTGCCCAATCTGTTGAACAAGTCGGCCATGAGTGGGATAGGATACTTGTTCTTCACAGTGATTTTGTTTAGGGCCCGGTAATCCACACATAGTCGTAAACTCCCATCATTTTCTTTTGAAATAGCATAGGGGACGCGTATAGGGACTTGGAGGGTACGATGATCCCTGTGTCTAGCATTTCCGTCAATCGTCTCCGAAGCTCGGTGAGTTCGGGTTGTGACATTCTGTATGGCGCCTGAGCAGGTGGCTTCGCACCCAGCACCAACTCAATTTCATGGTCCACAGTACGCCTCGGCGGAAGTCGCTTTGGCATGTCTTGTGGCATGACATCTTCAAATTCCAGTAACAGCTCCTTCACGGGTGCAGGAAGAGGACCCAAGGAGCGTTCTATATCTTCGATGCATAGGGTAGCAAAGAATGTAGGTTCATGTCTTTTGACCCCCTTCTTCAACTGCAAGGCCGAGATGTTTTTCACGGCCATCTTCATGGGCATGCACGGGATGGAGTAGGGCTTGGCCCCATTTGTCCCCATCATCAGTAGCATGTCTGCATATGGCACAGGCATGGTGTTGGTTTTCCTTAGGAATTCCAACCCCACTATCAACTCGAAGTCGTCTATGATCACCACCCGCAGGTTGATTTTTCCTTCATAAGGGCCAAGTTTCACTGGCACTTCTCTGGCTATTCCCCCAACTGGTTGAGGCGGTGAGTTGATAGCCTTGACACGATCTCTGCCCTTTCCTACGACTAGGCCAAGGCGTTCCACCTGAGTCGAGGCTAAATAGTTGTGGGTTGCACCCGTGTCTATCATTGCTCGAATAGGTTTGCCATTTACCTTCATCTCGACGAACATTAAGGTCCGCTCCTGCTTAGGAGGGGTCCTCTCATCCGCCTTCTTTTTCCCTTTCTTGTTGATTGGACAGGGGTCCTTCTTCTTACGGATGCCAGCACTAGTCTCCGCTAAGGCGTCAGAAAAAGAGCCAACAATTGCATTGAAGACGCCTACTGGCTCAGTCTGATCTGCATCATCAAATTCATCATTTGTCCCATCATCAACAACTTGATGGGCATTCATCTATGCATGTGGGCACTCGTTATTCCAATGTGGTCCGCCACAATGACGACACCCTGAAGGGGGTTTTCTCCCCCGATCATTGTTGGTAGATGCAGTGCTAGTACTGCCTGAGGAGGGAGCCCTAGATTTGTTTGCACTTCGATCTCCTCCACTTCTTCTTGGGCCACCAGTACTTGAATGACCCCCTTTGTATCCTCCTTTGATAGGCTGTTGAGGCCTATCCTTTCAAGCTTCCACTTGATAATCCCCAAGGTATTCCGCTGCTTGGATTGCCTTGGGTAATGTGTCTACCCTTTGTCTTTGAAGTTCCATACGAGCATAGGGTTTCAACCCTTCCAGGAAGGTGAAGAGTTTGTCTTTGTCCCCCATGTCACGTATGCTCAGCATGAGTGCAGAGAATTCTCGCACGTAGTCCCGCACTGACTTGGTCTGGCAGAGCTCCCGTAGTTTCCTCCTTGCATTATACTCAACATTTTGTAGAAAGAACTGTAAGCGTATGGCAGCCTTTAGTTCCGCCCATGTGTCGAGAGTATCCTCACTGGCCCTGATGGCTTCGTATTTCACCCGCCATCAGAGTTTAACATCACCTTGAAGATACATCGCAGCAGTTGCCACCTTCTTGGCTTCTTCTAGGCCTCCCACGGCATCGAAATACTGCTCGATGTCAAAGATAAAATTTTCTACTTCTTTGCCATTCCGAGCTCCACTGTATGGCTTAGGCTCAGGAATTTTCAGTTTTTGTGTCGCGGGAGCGAAGTTCACAGCACCCCCATTTTGGTTCTCGCTTCCTCGAAGCAGGCCCTATAAAGCAGCATTGACAACATTGAGCTGGCCTGTCAAGTTGTCTATGGTTTGTTGCATGGCAGTCATCCTGTCTACCTCTTGTGCCCTGTGGGCTAAATCTTCGGCACGCTCCTGCTGGAGGCCCTCGATTTCCCAAAAATTTGGGCTACCTCTGTGGCTGCCGTTTGCCGATCTCTTTTCGAGTCGCGGCTAACATTTTAAATGTCAACTTCAGCCTGGTGCATCCTGTGATCCAGGTCGTCCAACCTTTGCAGTAGGCTGGTCTGTAGGTCAGGCACAGTTTCCACAATGGGCCGTAATGCGTCAACCGTCTGTTCGAGGATAGTGATCTGATCCCCGTAATTCACCATGGTCAAAAATGGTGTAATGGCAATGCGTTCCCTCGTCCGATGTCGAGCCTAGGCTCTGATATCAACTATTACTCGGCGCCTTCCTAAGGTTCTTTGGAAGGGCAACGTAAGGCTAAGCAATCGATGTCGTCCGATTGTCGTCCGCCAACTGAGGTCCCCTCCGTACGCTAGACTAGATTGTCAGTGCCGTACGGGAAAACCAATATCGTGAGCAACGAAAGAATTGAGAGCTATAGAGAAAATTGAGAAAAGAGCTTGCTTGTATAAATGAAAGGCTATTACAAAAGCTACGCAGTGTCGAGGGGGAGAGACATCAGTACAGAAAAATGCTTGCTTGCTAGAGAGAGTTTTGAATGCTTGTTCCCCCCCTAATAATGCTTAAAAAAAATAAACCTAAGTTACAAGAGTTGACCTATGAAAGCTGTAAGTGCATACTAAGAAAATAAAGTAAATCTACTCTATATTTACAAAGAAAAGGACTTAGTCTTCTACAAACTAGAAACAAGTCCGTCAGCAGCAACTTTGTCATTCGGCTTAGGGTCCGCGCGCGGCGTTGTCTGCGCGTGCAGCGTTGTCTGCGCGCGCGGCGTTGTGGGCATCTGCATGTGGCTGGGCACTAGCTCTGGTTTTTATTGGGGCGACAGAGGCGCTTGCGCGCTTGTCACTTGGAGCTGCCAAGACCACGGGGCCGACCGTGGCGCTAGGCATTGGGAGGCTTGCCAGGACGCCACTGGGCGCATCCAAGGGGTCATGGGGCATGGCTGGAAAGCCGCCCATGACATAACTTATGAATTTTTTTAACAATATGTAGGTAAATGATCCAAATAATGGTGTAAATCAATTTTTGAAAGATCTATCTTGGGGACTTGGGGTTGAGGTCAGAACAATGTCTAAGTACGTTGTGAATGGTTATAAGTTTCATACCGAGTGTTGCTCTAAATATAAAAATAGCAACAACAGTGGGGTGTGGGTTCAAGGTGGTGATGGAAACCAAGATGGAGATATTGAGTATAATGGCGTGCTCAAAGAAATAATAGAACTAGAATATACAGGTTGGCCATTTAAGAAACTGATGCTCTTTAGATGCAAGTGGTTTGACCCACATCCAACAAGAGGTACAAGAGTACACAATCAATACAACATAATTGAGGTTAATCATACGAGGGAGTATGATCGCTATGATCCTTTCATAATTGCACATAATGTCAGGCAAGTGTATTATGCTCCTTATCCATTGCGGCAGAATAAGTCCGATTGGTGGGTTGTAATAAAAACTAAGCTTGTGGGTAGGGTGAAAGTCGAGAATGTGTTAGATGTTGCATATCAAAACGATATCTCTACTGTTGACCAAATAGTGGACGAAGTTTTAGAAATTGATTTGGAACATCCTGAACACATATTGGAAGAAGTTGATATAAATGAAGCAAGAATTACAGAAAACGAGGAAGAAGAATCAACTGATGAAGCTTAAACTAGTGAGGAAGAAGAATTCTCGAACGAGGAACCATACGTCGATGAGCTTTAAAAAGTTGGTTTCTTTAACAACTCTCGTTTATAGCTAGTTTCTTTATATGTTTCAATCTAAATATGTATTATATTATGCAGATGACAGGCAAGGGTCAAGGTAACAATGATTCTACCAGTTCTCGGGGTCGAGAAAAGGCTAGGAAACCAAAGAGGAGGGTAGAAGATAATACTCCATCTTGTCCTGCCGTTTCAGAGATGCCTACGCCTATGCCTATGTCTTTGCCTCCACCCCAGGGCTATTCTGAGCTGCCATAGCATCACCAGCCCTACACCTTCGTGCAGACACCAAGTCTTTCGTCATAGGACCATAGGACTGTATGTCCCACATACAGTCCAGCTGCCGCACAGCCACGTGGATCTCAGCCATCTGCATCGCATGGACCGCATCGATCCATGTCACATCCACATGGATCACAGGCATCAGTGTCACAGCCACTCGGGTCACAGCTATCAGGGTCATGTCCCCTTGCGGCCCATACAGCTATGTCGCAGTCACAGGGCTCGCAGCCATCTTCATCTGGGACTCCATCTATTACAGGCCTTCGCCTGCGAGACACTAGCTCTGACCCCCCCTACACCTTCCACACATGTCTCTGATATACATGCTTCGGACGGTGATGCTGATGATGACGAAGAGGTGTATCGTGATCAATATGGCAGGATCATCATAGTCCCTAAGGGTGATGGGTAAGAGTTATTTGTTATTTTTATGTTTATTATTTTGTACAGTTTTACTAAGATATTAATGTATTTTTTTAATTAAATTGCAGGTTCATCCCTAGTAATATTACTATAAGGATAATCACCCAAGCCACCAGAAAGCTATTAGATGGCCCTTATGCGACTTGGAGTGATTTCCCATTCTCGCTGAAGGAGCAAATTTTCAATGAATTTAAGGTATAAATGTTCTTTAATCAGTACAATTATTTATATTTATGATATTTCCATCTAAATATGTATTATAGAATATAGCTTGTATATATATATATATATATACATACATACATACTTACACTATACTATGCACTAAGTATTAATGTATTAGCTAATATTATATCCAAAAGGTAATCGTCCCATAACTTGATACGTTTTTGCAAGCTCTTGATAATAGTGCTTGTACACTTATTAATTAGTATTCATATTTTTGGGAAAATTTGCCTTTGTTAAAATATTTTTAATTAGTTGGTAAAATTCCCTTTACATTATTTTCTACAACATTATGAAGCACTGTGCAATGAGTTTCATTTTTAAACTTCCACTTTTTTGAATTCACCCATTGATCTTAATCGATACAAATTTTAAAATTACATATAAGCCAATATATTTTGCCTGTTGGTTCGAACTTCTACACAAAAACATACAAAAAATTATAAAACTAAATAACCATATGGATCGGAATATCCAAAGGACTTCACATATAGGGCAAGATTTCTTCCTCTCTTGACTTAGGTAGAATGAGCAACTTATCATTTTCAGGAATTTATATTTGATTATTTTATAATTATATTTATATCATTTTTAAAATTTTATATTCACTGATAAAAGGTACACACGCAACACGAGTAATCAAAAACTAGTATATATATATATATATATCGGGTTAGGCTTCTAGAATTTTCTCTCTTGGTGATTAAGGGAGGGAACAATTGCTGGTCTTTGGGGGGTCAACTGAGATGATATATTCGGTTGAATCTATGCCGTATGCTTAAGATACGTATTGACTAAAACATAAAGACGGTTTGGAATCAGTTAACCGACTCAGTAGAACGGGTCTGGGAAATGAATAATACGAGAACAACAATAAAAATGAAAAAGATGAAAAGTGTTAATAAAGACGGTTAAGTAAATACTTTAACTCGAATACCTTCGCGAATGAATGTAGGACAGATATTTAAATGTTCACTAAGGTTAGCAGGGAGTTTGCTAGACAAATCGAAAACAAAAATAGAGAGAGGTTGATATATTATTTAATTTCAAAACTGATGTATATAATAAACTGAAATCTCTTTTATTTATAGAAGAAAGGAAGTTACTCTGTAAACTGCTACTGCAAGCTGCTGTGTAAGCTGCTACTGCAAGCTACTGTGTAAGCTGCTACTACAAACTGATGTATAAGGTGCTTGTAAGCTCCTACTGCAAGCTGTTGTGTAAGCTTCTTGTAAGCTGTTACTTTACCAGCTATAGATAATCTTCTACAGGAGTAATATGTATCCACAATAGAGTGCCGAAATAATAAGCTTCTTCAAGAGGCTTATTTCCAATAGAGTACTAAATAGATAAACATATTCATGGCGGAGTCCAATATGGATAAGCTTCTCTAGGAAGCTTATTTACACGGAGTACTAAATGGACATCTATATATAATATATTTATAACACTCCCCATTGGATGTTCATTAAAAGATAATGTGCCTCATTAAACCTTACTAGGAAAACCCCGTGGGAAAAAAATCCTAGTGAAGGAAAATGAATACGCATATTTAGTAATACGCATTGCTAGCTGCCTCATTAAAAACCTTATAAGAAAAACCCTGTGGGAAAAATCTTAGTAAGGGAAAAAGAATACAGCGCATATTTTACTCCCCCTGATGAAAACTTTGTTTTAAGTATTTAAGTCTCCGCATTCCAATCTTGTATACTATCTTCTCAAAAATTGAAGTTGGTAAAGATTTAGTGAATAAATTTGCTGGATTTGTCACTTGAACGGATTTGCTGCACATCGATATTACCATTCTTCTGGAGATCATGTGTGAAGAATAACTTTGGTAAAATGTGTTTCGTTCTACTCCTTTTATGAATCCTCTTTTTAATTGGACTATACATATAGCATTGTCTTCGTATAAAATTGTGGGTCTTTTATCACATTCCAACCCACATTTTTCTCGAATAAAATGAATCACTGATCTCAACCATACGCATTCCGTACTTGCTTCATGAATATCTATTATCTCAGCATGATTTGAAAAAGTAGCAACAATCGATTGTTTTGTGGAGCGCCATGATATGACAGTACCTCCACATGCAAACACATATCCGATTTGAGATCGAGCTTTATGGGAATCAAAAATAATCTGCATCTGCATAACAAATACGATCTGCACCATCTTTGTTAGCATTAGCAAGATACATAAATGCACCAATTGCACTGAGATAGAGTATTTCAGGATTAAGGAGTTTCTCATCCTCTTCTGGAGGTTGGAACAGATCCTTATTACTTCAAGTGATCGAATACCCATTGATGTACTTAATGGATGTGCTATGTTCATGTAAAAGCGTTTGAAGACCCTTTATGTATAGGCAGATTGATGGATAAAGATCTCGTCTGCTAAATATTTAATTTGCAGACCAAATTGATGGATAAATATCTCGTCTGCTAAATATTCAATTGCAAAGACAAAATTTTATATTTCCAAGATCTTTCATCTCAAATTCTTTCTTAATATATTTGATTGCCTTTGGAGCTCTTTTGGAGTTCCGATAAGATTTATGTCATCAACATAAATAACAAGTATAACAAATTCTGATGCCATTTTCTTTATAAAAATACATGGACAAATAATATCATTTATGTAACCTTCTAAAGCAAATATTCACTAAGGCTATTATATCACATGCACTTAGATTGTTTTAAACCGTACAAAGATCTTTGTAATGTGATCGAGTACATTTCTCGAGACTTTGAATTATATGATTCAAGCATTTTAAATACTTCAGGGATCTTCATATAGATTTAATCAAATGAGTCATATAGGTTATGATTTGTATTTAAATGGCATGACATCTTCAGGTATCTGGACTACAGGTTCGATCGTCACAATCTTTTACAATATTATGCACTATATTGTATCAAATATATCGTTGACGATCATTTTGTATCGGTTCCTAAGCGACATAACTTGTTGAGATCTCATCACTTTCTTTATTTTCAGGTACCTGAACTTCTTCTGGAGTTTCATGAAATATTATACTATGGGCTCTTCTAGAGCTCATTTTCTCGTCATTATGATCACTTTGGTCATTTGCTCCTATCATTTTCAAGGATTGTTAATTTTGGAACCAATTGGTATACTGCGCTTCATGTGTGCAGTAAACTTTATCTTTCAGGGACTTTAATTTTAAAATGAGCATTTACAACTGAAATATGATATTTAATTCTGAATCTGCAAATACTTCTAGCATTTGACTTGAATTATTTTCTGAGTGAGGATCATATTGATGATAATTCGATTCATATAGCATATTTTTCAGCTACTTATTTCATCCCCCAAATGTTAGAAACAATAATATATACATATATATATCTATATATATATATATATATATATATATATATATATATATATATATATATATATATATATATATATATATATCTTAATCTTCTTTGGGGAACTTATCTTTGTGCATTGTGGTAGAGAAATTAATCATATACTATACATCAACAGTTATTAGATAGTAAAAATATTTGGTTTCTGATCCAGAACCAATTGTAAGGGAAGGACTTATCATATCTTGTGGGTATGATGCATACAAATACTGATGTATGCAATTTAGAAAATCTTAGACCAACACATGAAACTTTGTTCTCATAAGCAATAGCTTAGCTAGTAATAGTAGGTATTCAATGCTAAACTAGCTTGGATATAAACCAACATTATCAAGATGAATTGTCTTGATTTCATAATCTGAAAAGTATGCTCTTAATTGAGAAAAGCAATTTCAAAGGTCAAACTGCATGTTGACAATAAACACACATGTAACCATCTCATATATACATCTATAAGTGGTTTACATGATAGGTGAATGGGCTCATATTCACCTTTTATATATTCCAGAATTCAAGGGTCTTAGTCCCAACTTTAGGTGGTATAATCTATTTATTATAAGAACAAGAAACACAAGAGAATTATTGAAAAATCTTCTAGTTCTTCAGTATATGCTTATCTGAATTCTCAAATAGCTCATTTAAAAATGGCAAATGAAAACTTCAAGTTTATCATGCCATGTGCTATCTCTTAGTAAACTTTTGATTTACTATGGCATAAACATTTATATTAGTAAACTTCTGATTTATTGTGGCTACTTTTGTATCATCAAATTTTTAATTTATTGTAGCTGCTTTTGCCTCAGTAAAACTTCTGATTTACTGTGACTGTTTTTGCATTAGTAAACTTCTCTAACTTATCTTCATTGTAACAATAGCAAGGCCAAATTACCACTTCTGATGATCATAGGTATATACCACTTCTGGTGGTTAACAAATTTAATTACAATGAAATATACGAAATATAGCCGCTTCTAGTGGTCGTACACTGCTTGAGTTCAAGTGTACCATAAAGTTAAGTCATAATGAGACTTAAGAAATATTACTACTATTGATAATCATATATTTCTTATAAACTCTGTTGGAGTTTAGATGGATATGACATTGTTATCCACTTTTTAATTTTTCACTAATCGATCAAGGAGGAAAATAAAAACAAAAATAGCGATTGTATAAGTATATGTAGGCCCCAACCGTTTGCCACATAAACTATTGGTGTAGTCTCATGGCCATATCAATTTTTCTTTCCAATTTCACGAGACCACGTCCAAGTAAAATGGCATCTTGGATACTTTCAAAGTACTTGCTTGATATGGTATAGTTTCGTGTTGATAACGTGTTATAAAATAACGACTGTAAAATAAATAAATCGAAGATAAATATAGAGAGAGATTGATATATTATTCAACTTCAAAACCGATGTACATATCATGCCCTGCTGCTTGGCGTGGAATCAAACATAGAGAGACGTTCGACTCCACGTGTCCGCTGAACAGTTCCGAAGTAGCAATGAACTGAAATTTCTTCTATTTATAGAAGAAATGAAACTGTTGTGTAAGCTGCTACTACAAGCTGCTTGAAAGCTCTTACTGCAAGCTGTTGTGTAAGCTTTTTGTAAGTTGTTATTATACCATCTATAAATAATCTTCTACAGGAGTAACATTTATCCGCAGCGGAGCGCCGAAATGATAAGCTTCTTCAGGAAGCTTATTTTCAACAGAGTACTAAATAGATTAACATATTTATGGCGGAGTCCAATATGAATAAGCTTCTTCAGGAAACTTATTTACAATGCATAATATAATATATTTATAACAAAAAGCTCTTAGTCGTGCACTTAAGAAGTTTATTAAGATTAAGATATTTAAATTTATGAATCAGTTTACTATCCAAGCTTCACAAGTTACCGCCTAGATAAGGACTCATTTGAGGTAATTTTGAATAATCCCTCGAATTAGCTTGGAATCTTGGACATACATAAACTGTTTTAAAATCTGAAACCTTGCTAGGAGCTAACGATTCATATACCGCATTGCTTTGACAATTGTAACATGAATGGATATGAATTAACTAACAACATATCAAGCCTACCTTTCACGCTTTGTGAGATTTTCCCAAAATAAAGGTGCTTAATTAAATTTAATGACTAACATTCTGTTATAATGATATTAGTCAAGAGGCTAAAATGGAAGACAAATCCACGAAATTAGAAAATTATGTATGAAATCCGAGTAGGAGGATGTGAATTACTGTGATCTGTGTAAGAGAAGAGAGGCAGACTTGAGTATTCTGAATTCTGAAATCCCTCATCCCCTTCTTCTCTTGTTCCCTCCTTTCTGAACCTTTCTTCTTACCTTACTTCCATTTCACTGTGTTATTGCCAATCGTCTGGTCTTCATTTGTAAATTGGCTCAGTTAGTTCAATAAAATCAATACATATTCCCCTATTCAACTACTTATTTCTCTAGATGTATCGGACATGTCATTTACCCAAGTTTTATCACTTAACCAAGATAAATTTACCTCCATTTATATCTGACCAGAGCAAATTAACATGGTAGAGTACGCACAATAATTTTACCTTGTCCTATTCTCTTCTTCCACGGTACATTCTGAAGTTTTACTCCAAGGGGTTAACCACGAGCTCGGGTTTGTGGCCTAACTGCAGCTCTACAGAAACGTAACTTTCCAAAAGGGGTGCACGGAACGTGGAATATATTTAACATGCCCATCTGCTGTGAATTTTACTAATTTCATCCCTCATACTTAAGAATGCACTGGTCCCAGCATCCTAGTTGACTAATCACGTGAATTGGTCTTATAAATTAAAGCTAATAGAAGAACCTTTTTTGATTCCAGATTCCACGCGACACTCGATCTCCAGTAAATGAAAACTAGGCCATGCTATATATCTAGCCAAGATATCAACACATTTCTTTTTCTTCTCAATTTCCCTTAAAAGCAGCACATTAGCATACAAGTTAGTCAACGAATGCCACAGACGGATGGCAAGGAACAAACAGGGAAGTATACCATTACCATTTACCAATGAAACATCAAACATCTAATCTCTGTTACAAATTATAGCATTGTACTTTAAACTAAACAAACAACAATTACACCAACCACTGTATTACAAAAACATTTCAATAGGTCCTACCAAGAAGCAAATCACTTTCAAGGGATATTCATAACCACACAGATTCTCGGAATGTTCGGGGAAAAAAGGAAAAAGAACTAGATAAAAACCTGCCTGCATCCAGGATCAACCCGCAACAACTCTACGTTGGTTTAGGCCTGTAAATGGAGGATGTTAGGGAGAGGGGGAAAAACAAAAAAGGAAATGCAATCCTATACAGCAAATTTGCACCACCAACTTTGATCAATTTGGAACTTATCAAGTACCTTGTTAGCAATATTGTTAGAAAGCCAATCAAGCCCCTCATAAAGTCCCTCTCCAGAAGTTGCACAAGTGCTCTGGATGTACCTGAAAATAGCACAGAGAATGCTTAGCATGTTTCAAAAGAAAGGCATGTTGTCACAAGTTTTGGCAGAGTGCTTACCAGTGACGCTGCCTGAGGGAGTGGAGTCCAAGCTTATCAGTTATTTCAGCAGCATTCATTGCATTAGGAAGATCTTGTTTGTTAGCAAAAACAAGCAGCACAGCATCCCGAAGCTCATCCTGGGACATATAAAAACAACAGTAAGCCCAAGTGTTGGTGAACAAAGGTTAAACTCAATTCAAAGGATTCCCACATTCATTTTGCACTTTCTGGTCTAAAAAACAACAGAAAGTAGTCTGGGGAGGGTAGCGTGTACGCAGACTTTACCCCTAACTTGTGAGGATAGAGAGGTTGTTTCCAATAGCCGAGGCACCACATTAATGAAAATATAGACAAGAAGGGACAGTACCAAAAGCCATATAGAAGCAGAATAAAGATAACAAGATAGTAAGGTGATCAACAATGAAAGAAAACAACGGTTAGCCATAAAAACCTACTACCAACAGAACGCGAGACTGCGTGTTAATACTACTGTTATGAACACTCTAGAGTACCTATTGTATTACCCTAATCCTCGACCTTCATACCTTCCTATCAAGGGTGATATCCTCGGTCAGCTGAAGTTGCGCCATGTCGCGCCTAATCACCTCTCCCCACCTCTTCTTTGGTCTACCTCTACCTCTCGTAGGCCCTCCAATGTCGACATCTCACACCTTCTCACCGGGGCATCTGTATTCCTCCTCATCACATGACCAAACCACCTAAGCCGCGCTTCCCGCATCTTGTCTTCAATAGGAGCCACACTCACCTTGTCGCGAATAACCTCATTTCTAATCCTATATAACTTGGTGTACCCGCATATCCATCTCAGCATCCCCATCTCTACTACCTTCATCTCCTGGACATGAGCGATCTTGACTGGCCAACACTCAGCCCCATACAACATCGTCGATCTGACTACCACTCTGTAGAACTTACCTTTAAGTTTCGGTGGCACCTTCTTGTCACACAAAAAACCGGAAGCGAGTCTTCATTTCATCCATCCCGTCCCAATACGATGTGTGACATCTTTATCAATCTCACCATCCCCCTGAATAATAGACCCAAGGTACTTAAAACTTCCTCTCCTAGGGATGACCTGCAATCACCTCCCCTTCCCCTCCTTGAATCTCACTACTGAACTTACACTTCAAGTATTTTGTCTTGATCCTGCTCAACAAAAAGTAGGACAACAAGGTGGAACAAAAGAAGGGATGTATGCAGCAAGAGAACTTCATGGACCGGTAGCCACTATTCCTCCCTACCCTACTCCCTTGCCTATTTCGCCTGTGTTCTTTTTAAGTAAACAATGGACTGATGCATAAATGCTGTAACTTACTGGAAAGCTCTGTTCTGCCTGTTTGTTTAAAAGACAAGGTAGAAGGAAAAATATTCTTTTTCACACCCATTTATCTCTGAATCTCTAGATATATCACTAACTAATTAATTGTTATTCTGGAGTTTCCAAATGTCTCATATATGTTGCTGAACTTTCTGTCTCAATTACGAGATACATTGCACCAATAATAACTATTTACAAAGTAAGATTAGGGCAGAAGAGTCGAACAACATAGACAATGTGAAAAAAAGTGAAGACCACATATGTGGCTCTATTTGAAGCTCAGAGAGTTAAACTGTATTAGGTGTAAGCGAATACTACCACAGGTTATCCAATTTTCTTTTAACTCGGACCGAATCTGACTATTTTCCTTTGCGAAAATCAGGAGGTCATTTCAATTGCATCTTCCTTTCATGAAAAAGATAGAATTGATGTAAAATATTTCAAACAAGATAGTTTGTTTGCCTTCGGTTAATGATAATTAAAGAAAGGAGGATCAAATAAAATTATATCTAACTGATAACTCGCTCTAAGTAAAACTAAATCTATACTTATGCCAATATGCGACCAACTCTGATAAGTAAACACAGAATACGGAACTACCACATAAAATTTTTTAAGATGGACGAACAACCAAATCAAATTCAACAAGGTCAATTATCACCCACGTCAAGGTTGTAACTAGGAACTTCGAAAGTGGACCAAAACTAGGTTTTTCATCCAAGTTTAGGGCCCCCATTTGATCATAACTATTATTTTAGTATTTACAAATACTAAACTTAAGTAACACAACTTGATAACCTCCACAAACTTCTTTTAAACTCCAACTTCAAATAATCTGCTTTAGACTTCAACATAAATATTGTGCATAACACATAATCTCATCAGAGATGACACATGTAAAGCCGCCTCACTCCCGACCACCCCACCCCCACCCCAAAAAAGAATAGCCAAGTCAACCAATGTTAGATTCAGTATATTATTCACGTATATTATTCACTCATCCAAACTTGCCTTAATCAAAAATTAAAAAATTTTACCATTACTCAAGATAAGCATTATGATGCAATTTTCAGCTAAAATAGGGTACAATACAACTATAAACTTAATCCATATATAGTTGGACTCGGCAATATGAACAGTAATTTCAATGTCACTCCACATAAGCCACTTTTATTCCAAAAATCAATAGTTGCCTATGCTTTTATGAATCCAGTCGTAGATATTTTTCCATTCATACCTCTGCTCTTTTAGAGTGAAAGTTCTTCTACTTCTCTAGGAACATATAAATCTCTAAACGACAACTATGCTTTAGTCTCTTTATAAAAAAAAAAAGAAAAAAACTTTGCCTTAGACTCAAGCAAGTTGGAGTCTGCTATATGAATACTCACTTCTCTATCAACATAAAAGTATTCCAAGCAAAGGCGGACACCTAATGTAAGTGTGCAAAATTTTTGAGGATCACATAGTGTTTTTTATAATGGTGACCTCCAGCTGCTTGCATGGACTTCGACTATTCCAATGGTTACCTACTTGCTCCTACAAGCACAGGTACCAGGAATCACATAGTGTCCTCCAGTGATAGATTTGTGTCTAGCTAAATAAAGCTAAATCCATTACACCAAATTCTACTATGTCATGCATTGTACATCAAGTTTACATGAATAAGTGGAAGTCTAAGATTTTACATTCAACAAATTGAAGTCTAATTTATCATACAAGGATGTAAACATTGATTTGAATCGACCTTGACCAAATAAAATTCTACTCATGTGACTGAGACGTCATTTATGTCTGATTTAATCATGCAAGATTTACTAAATTCTACCTTGTTAGGCTTGTGCATCACTTTCCACCTTAATAATCAAAGTTCATGATTTACTCTATGACCAAAATTTAGAACACACTCAATCATCTTTACCTAGAATGAAGCTCACACCGAAACTGAAATTTCTGAATCTAGATTTTACTAGGATTCTTTTGAAGATCCTTTTTTTCTAAAAAATCTAAATCTCATAGAACAATTTAGTGCTTTAAAGGTTCCATCACCAACTAAAAAGTTTTTGTGTTCAAGGGGATGTTTGACATGGAGTGTCATAAGTAGGGGTGTTAAATGGGATGTTTGGGTTGTATTTGGGCCGGTCAAGATGGGCTGACTCATTAAATGGATCATTGACGAACCCTGTCCAAAGTTCACTTGGGTTAAGATGGGCTGGGTCAAGATGGGCTAAACAATAGGTTATAAACCAACCAGCCCAAGTTGCCCCAAATCTTTGTAATATTCTCAACTTTTAAACAAGCATACATAAAAATTATCTTATGTTTTGGAATAAATGTCAATTCATGCCAAATGCTTTCTTTCCTCAATTTGGATTTAGAATTTTATTTGATAGTTCTTCATCTTATAATACTAACAAAGATTAGAATGCAAACATTAGTGGCTGCTTCCACGGTTCGAACCCGTGACCTATAGGTCACACGAAAACAACTAGCAAGAATAAAAACAAAATTACAAAGAGGGCGGGAATTATTACCTCGTTCAACATCCTGTGCAATTCATCTCTTGCCTCCACAACACGGTCTCTGTCATTGCTATCAACCACAAAAATGAGACCCTGAGTGTTCTGGAAATAGTGCCTCCACAATGGACGGATCTGCCAAAGCAAATAAAAAAA
Organism: Nicotiana obtusifolia; assembly: GCA_002018475.1. Taxonomy (NCBI): domain Eukaryota; kingdom Viridiplantae; phylum Streptophyta; class Magnoliopsida; order Solanales; family Solanaceae; genus Nicotiana; species Nicotiana obtusifolia. The sequence continues at coordinate 21,742 of MCJB01004925.1, forward strand.
TAAATAAGCTGGATTCTTCAGAAAATTGAATTAAAACATTCATTACATGCAACACAAAAAGAGCTACCAGTAAAAAAGAAAGAAAGGTATAAAGGGGGAAGAAGAGGCCAGACTAATTTTGGATTAAAACAAAAGTGATACCTTGTCCTGGCCCCCGACATCCCAAACTGTGAAGCTGATGTTCTTGTACTCAACGGTCTCCACATTGAAACCTGCAAATTATCAATTATTGTTGATGACTCGTCTGAGTAGCTATGCCACAGGCTTCTTATTATAAAGTTTAAATTAAGCTTAATAGGTGAAAAGACAGTGCAATACAAGACATAGAATCTTCAGTAACACTTCAAAAAGCTTTTGGAAATCAAAGAAGAGAAAATGAATCATTAATCAAAATTAATATCCCTTTTTGAGTACACCTCAGAGGAAAATTTTGAAAATTATAAACAGCATACAGTACTGAACAACCAAAAACAATGGCATCCGAAGAAAAGATATTGGCCCCATTACTACTAGTCCAAAAAAAGGGAGGCAAATGATTGGGGAAGATTTGCATCAGAATTTAAAAGAATATTCACGAGTAACCCAAAAAGAAAAAATTACATGATACACGACTAGTTCTACGATAAGGATAGAACTTTTACATTTTCATATTTTACAATCATCAAGAGATCAATACACAATCAGTCACCGGCTCACCGCGACCACATATTTAGAAGTTCAAAATAAGTATTTGATTAGACATTACATGCCCTTGATAAGACATTGCTTGCCCTAGATCAACAGAAAGAACAACTGAGAAAGAGAGACAGATAAAAGATGACTAGTTATAACCAACTAAATGTTTGCAGCAAACAGCAAATTTTGGAATGACACCTTTCTATATTTTGGAAACATTTTAACTTTATAAAATCCATCTTACCCTTAATAAGATTTTATAGCCATACAAATGTATATGCTTGTTTTAGACCACAAAATTCAAAAGCCTTCACATTTTATCATCAAAATTCAAAATTCTTTCTTTCTTTCTTAAATTTGGTGTCTAATCAAACAAGGCCGCATAAAATGGGACGGAGGGAGTATCTTTTTTTGTGCACATATTCTGTTTCCGAATTAAAATGATTGGTCAGTCTTTTGAATCATAATTGCAACAGAATTTGTCACAAAACTTACAAATTAAAAACTGTTAAAATGTTATTGCCAAGTATTCTTGCTACATGCTAGTAAAATACATACCAATAGTAGGAATGGTGGTGACGATCTCGCCCAGCTTGAGCTTGTACAATATGGTGGTCTTACCAGCTGCATCAAGACCAACCATGAGAATGCGCATTTCCTTCTTGGCAAATAGCCGGCTGAACAGCTTGGTGAATGTCAGCCCCATTTCTCTTTCTTCTTAATGATCCCTATGTACATTGAGCCATCGAGTTATGCAAAAAATATCAAGTAATACAACAGTACAAAAAAAAGATGCAGCTACTCCAGAAACGGATCTGAATGAGCCAAAGCAAAATTGACAAAACTGGACGTAAAAGCACAAAATAAAATCGCAATGGTGGCACTCAAAGCCAGCTTGTGAGCACCCCCACTATTCCACCGGCTACTGATACAGGTATCGGTAACTCTACCACCAAGGTTTAAGATCTAGATATCAAACCATTAGATAGTACAATTTCCCAAAGACCAAAGCAGGTCTCATGTAACAATCTTAAGACAACATCATAACAACAGAAATTCACAGCATAAATAAAACAAAAAAATCAAATCGGAAGCTAAAGAAGCCTAAATCTGAGATAGATAACCGCAAAATCAAAGAAAAAAAGCAGATGGACGCGGTAGATGCAGCCGAAATTACTCACAGAAAAATGCTACATCAGGAGAGAATTTTTTGAAGAAAAATAGGAGGAAAACAAAACTTTATCAGATATGCATAAAATCAAAGCTAGATGACAGAGTAAGATTTACCTGAAGAAAGCTTTGGAAAGAGGGATCTAGTGAGAGAGCACGAGAGAACAAAGGAGAGAGAGAGAGATGGAAGCCTGAGACTAACGCGAAATGTTTATTTAAGAGGTTAAAATTAAAAATCGGAAATCAGAGGCAATAAATAAAGGAGTGAGAGAGATGTTTCTAATTGTACCAAACTGCCATTTAGCTCGATCAGAATAACGGAAATGCCCCACAATTGTGATGGTGGATGTACACTGTATATCTCACCGTTGGTTCCTTCATGTCTGTCCCCTGCAATCGGATTTCGACACGTGTTGTTTCATGTTTTGGATGCGAGCACGTTGACTTTGGTTGTGACTTGTGATAGAAAATAAGACACAACCCTCAAAGAAAGAAAGTTCTTTTCTTAACCTTCTTTTTTAAGAAATAAAGGTTAAAATAATTTTTTATCCGGAGAAGCCTCTTGTGTCAAGGACATATTCATTTAATTGATGCAAAATTAAACATTTACGTAACTATTCGGTTGCATCAAATTAATTCCAATTTCTTTTTCACTTGTTTAGGAATAGTAGGGGGCTCAAATTTAGTGGCCTAAGGCACAAGTCTTATCAGGTAGAACATTAGAGTCGCCCTTGTATATAACCATCTTCAAAAAGCTAAGAAAAGTATGAAAATTGTGATTATATGTAACATATAATCATTTTAAAATTAACTTGTTCGTAATTTTTGAGTAAAATTTTAAAATTATATTAAAATAAAATTAAGAGAAATCATTGAGATGAGTTAGTTACTCAAAAGTGTTAAAGACATTATCAGTACTATATGTTAGACATTATTACTATTAATTGAAAAGCTTGAAACGCATAGCCTTATTCATAATTGAAAAAATAGATATTGGATTGGCACATGATTAAGATCCTCTTAACGGAGCCCCATAGATAATGGCGTTCGGAAGGAAGATTAGCAGACTCATTTATAGACACCCTCCTCTCTTTAAATTGTGCATAAAGTGGCGAGCTCGCGTTCAGTGTTCAAGTTTATTTTCATCTTCACTACTCTTCTTTTTACTAGTTAATTACTCCTCTCTTTATATATATTTGCATATATATATATATATATATGCACTCGTGCATAATCACATCTAAGCAATTTCTATCACCGTTTGCACACTCACAATTTAGGTTTCGATATACTATATGTACAGCTCTGAAAAATATTTTGCTAAGTATTATATTCTTGCTCAAGCTCTAAATTGGATGCAAAGATATTTGAAAAGTTTTAAAGTTATAAAATACATAAATCTTATGTTTCGAAAGTTGAATGGATAATTTTAAGAGGGGAGAAGTAATTTGGAATACATTGGAGTTGTTTATTGGATGAACAATATGCAACATCTTTGATAAATACTCTGACCACTTTGAATGTTGACCTTTAAACCAACCAGGATAAAATTGAGCATTGTCTTCCCAAACTTAATTTTAGGAAAATCATGACTCGCAGTCTGGCAAGGTCCCATTTGAATATAATATCTTCTAATTTCATCTCGTATGTTAGGGCTATATTCTGCAATGAACTTTCTATCTCCCGAGTCAATATTAAGAGACTCTAAATTATGATCTGAAAGAAATGTATCCCTTTGAATTTCTGGAGCTATGGATGAAGCAACAGATGGATGGGTAGAACTGTCACGACCCGGATTTTCCACCCTCGAGAGTCGTGATGGCGCCTACTAGTGAAAGCTAGGCAAGCCGATTAACCGAATTATTTGCCTTGTTTCTATTTTTAAATTCATTACAACTTAAAACCAACAACTAATAAACAGCATAACTTAACGAGCGGAACAATAAAATTTCAGACTTTAAAATACCGCTAATAAAATCTCCTTAACGAAACTACCCAAGATTTGGTGTCACAGCTTCACAGACTGTCTAAGAGTACTACAAATAAGGGTCTGAAAGAAATAAACCTTCACCTTGAACATTTGTGTCCGAAGGCTCCAAATCTTTGTTGATACTTCACAAGCGTCAAAGGCACTTAGCTTCGTCTGATGACTTCAAGGTCTTGGATGACTAGCAAGTAGGTCCCATATCTCGCACATTAATGATGCTTGGACGAAAGTCAAAGCATGTATAATGCAAATAATCATTATGTGAGTTCAATCTCTGTTTCTTCTTGGACTAAAGATCAACCGCCACCACTTTGTTGCTCTTCCATTAAAATCAACTGGCCAGTTCTTCTAAACCAATAATTCTACTAACAACATTTATCTCCACAGTTATATTGTTTGTCCACTCCTTCCGTCGACGATGCCAAATTTGCAGAATAGGGGCTTTCTTTAATTCTAATATGATGCAGGCAACACTCACACCCCTATCCATCTCATACAAGGGTCTTGGAACATTTGATGCTATAGGCAAGAACAATTCGTGAAACTCTCTTCTTCCGGCATCACACCGTACGTAGTGGTGGCTTCCTCTTTCAACCCTAAAGGGCACCCACTAATAATCGCCTCGCAAGATGATCCAACTATCCAATTCAAGGGCATTCTTATTCTACGTGGATCCTTGGCTAATTTTAATACCAAAGATTGTATACTGGTCCAAAGAAAGTTAATGGATTAACTAAAATGGGCCTGTAGTTAGATTGAGGGCAATGCTATGTTGGTTGTGTAAAGTTTTGCGCAAAAGATCAATTATGCTCTAAGAATTATCTTGGCCCCCAACCTAAAGGCCAAGTATTTTTTTCCACATAAAAACATTCTGAAAAATTATACAGACTGTACATGCAAATCGGGGTGAGGTAAAAAGGAGGTTTTTAAGCCTCGGAACACTGAATTCAATCTAAAAACAAGTGACAACCCTTTGGGTCGTCACATTCTCCACCTCTAAAATAACCGTTCGTCCTCGAACGGACAGAAGAAGGAAGTACCTAAGTCGGGGAAAAGGTGTGGATAACGGCTCCGCATATCTGACTCGGACTCCCAGGTCGATGCCTCATGAGGCTGACCTCTCCACTGAACACGAACAGAAGGAAAACTCTTCGACCTCAACTGAAGAACCTACCGGTCTAGAATAGCTACCAGCTCCTCCTCATAAGAAAAGTCCTTGTCCAACTGGACGGTGCTGAAATATAACACGTGAGATGGATCGCCGTAATATTTCCGAAGCATGGACACATGAAAAACTGGATGCACGGTTGATAAGCTCGGTGGCAATGCAAGTCTATAATCCACCTCTCCCACTCGATCAAGAATCTCAAATGGACCAATGAACCTAGGGCTAAGCTTGCCCTTCTTCCCAAATCTCATCACGCCCTTCATAGGAGACACTCGGAGCAATACCCGCTCACCAGCCATAAAAGCCACATCTCGTACCTTGCGATCTGCATAGCTCTTTTGCCTGGACTAAGCTGTACAAAGCCTATCCTGAATGATCCTGACCTCGTTCAAGGCCTCCTGAACCAGATCTGTACCCAACAAAGCCTCTCCCGGCTCAAACCATCCAACCGGAGACCGACACCGCCTACCATATAAAGCCTCATAAAGAGTCATCTGGATACTCGACTGGTAGCTATTGTTGTAGGCAAACTCTGCTAAAGGCAAAAACTGATCCCACGAACCTCCAAAGTCAATAACACAAGCTCGAAGCATATCCTCCAATATCTGAATAGTCCGCTCAGACTGTCCTTCAGAGTCTGAAGAACCACTCTGAGATGCTGCTCGTGCTCCTCCTGGCTGCGGGAATATATCAGAATGTCATCAATGAAGACTATCACGAACGAGTCCGAATAAAGTCTGAACACTCGGTTCATCAAATCCATAAAAACTGCTGGGGCATTTGTCAACCCGAATGACATGACCAGGAACTCATAATGCCCGTACCGAGTGCGAAAAGCTTGTCTTAGGGACATCGGATGCCCTAATCCTCAACTGATGGTAGCCAGATCTCAAGTCAATCTTTGAAAATACCTTGGCACCCTGAAGCTGATCGAACAAATCATCAATCCTCGGCAATGGATACTTATTCTTGATTGTAACCTTGTTCAATTGTCGGTAATCGATACACATTCTCATTGACCCGTCCTTCTTTTTGACAAACAACACCGGCGCACCCCAAGGCGAAACACTGGGTCTAATGAAACCCTTCTCAAGTAAGTCTTGCAACTGCTCCTTCAACTCTTTCAACTCCGGCGGGGCCATGCGATATGGCGGGATAGAAATGGGTTGAGTGCTCGGAGCCAAATCAATGCAAAAGTCAATATCCCTGTCGGGTGGCATCCCCGGCAGGTCGGAAGGGAAAACCTCGGGAAACTCACGAACCACGGGCACAGAATCAATAGAGAGAACCTCAGCACTGGAATCACGAACATAAGCCAAATAGGCTAAACACCCCTTCTCGACCATACGCCGAGCCTTCACATAAGAGATAACGCTACGGGTAAAATGACCAGGAGTTCCTCTCCACTCCAACGAGGCATACCCGGTAAAGCTAAGGTCACAATTTTGGCATGGCAATCCAAGATAGTGTGGTAAGGTGATAACCAGTCCATCCCCAATATAACATCGAAATCCACCATGTCTAAAAGTAACAAATCTACACGAGTCTCAAGACCCCCAATCACTACAACACAGGAACGAAGGACTCGATCTACCACAATAGAATCACTCACAGGGGTAGACACATAAACAGGAACACTCAATGAATCACTAGGCATGACCAAATACGGTGCAAAATAAGATGAGGCATATGAGTAGGTAGACCCTGGATCAAATAATACTGAAGCATCTCTATCAATAACCAGAACCATACCTGTAATCACTGCATATGAAGCCTCAGCCTCGGGCCAGGCTGGGAGAGCATAACATCGGGGCTGGGCCCCACTACCCTGAACCACATCTCTAGGATGGCCTGCTGCTGGCTGGCCCCACCTCTGCCGGCCTGAGCTCCACCTCTAGTACCTCTACCTCCACCTCTAGCACCTCTACCCCCACCTCTAGCTAGCTGGGCGGGCTGCGGGACATCTGGTACCTGTACCATAGCACGAGAACCCTGATGCGGAGAACTGCTCGAAGCTCGAGGGCAATACCTAGCAATGTGCCTCGTGTCGCCACAAGTAAAATAAGCCCTCGGCTGTCGACCATGGAAACTCTGAAGCGGTGGTGCACTGATGGATTGTTGATCGGGATACTGCATCTGAGGACCACGGCTACCTGAAGCACCGTGAGAAACCTGAAGAGATGACTGGAAGGGCCTAGGAGGATGTCCTCTACCATATAAATCTCTGCCTCTGGATGAAGTACCACTGAATCTGCTTGAATGACGGGGTCTTTTATCCGACCCATGACCACCTCCATGCGACAGAACTATCTCAACTCTGTGGGCCACATTGGCCGCCTCCTGAAAAGTAATCTCACTCCCAGTCTCCCTAGCCATCTGAAGACGAATCGGCTGAATAAGACCGTCAATAAACCTCCTCTCCCTCTCCCTCTCTGTAGAAAGTATGATGAGAGCATGCCGAGCCAAATCGATGAACCTGGTCTCATATTGGGTAACCGTCATGGAACCCTGCTGGAGGCGCTCAAACTGCCTCCGATAGGCCTCTCTCTGAGTAACGGGGAGAAACTTCTCCAGAAACAACGTTGTAAACTGCTGCCAAGTCAAAGATGGCAACCCGGCTGGCCTAATTAAGCAATAATCCCTCCACTAAGTCTTGGCGGATCCAGATAGGCGAAATATAGCAAAATCTACCCCCTTGGTCTCAACAATACCCATGTTCCTGAGAACCTCGTGGCAGCTGTATAGGAAGTCCTGGGGATCCTCCGAAGAAGCACCGCTGAAAGTAGTAGTGAAGAACTTGGTGAACCTATCCAGCCTCCACAAAGCATCGGCGGACATAGCCGCTCCATCGCCGGCCTGAGCTACTGCACCCGCTGAACTGCCACAGCTGGCTGAACCGCTGCAACCTGAACCTGAGGAGCTATCTGCTCTGGAGTGCGAGTAGTAGGATTCTGAGCCCCTCCTCCAGCCTGAGAAGTGGCTGGTGCTACAGAAAGCAAGCCTGCTCGGGTGACACTCTCCATGAGACCCACCAATCGGACCAACGCGTCCTGAAGAACTAGGGTAGCAATAAACCCCTCTGGGACCTGAGCTGGGCCCACCGAAACTGCTGGGGCTGGAATCTCCTCGTCAAAATCAACCTGAGGCTCTGCTACTGGTGCTGCTGCTGGGGGCTGAGCTCTGCCCCTACCTCGGCCTCTAGCATGGCCTCGGCTCGCCCTCTGCCCCTTGCGGGAGACGCGCTGGGGGCTCGGGCTGCTGAGCGGTAGATGAGGAAGTGCGTGTTCTCGCCATTTGCGAAAGAACAGAGTAGAATCCAATTAGTATTGAGAAACAAAACTGCACGGCAAAAAAGAACAAATGTGAAGTTTTTCCTAACTCTGTAGCCTCTGGGGGATAAATACAGACGTCTCCGTACCGATCCCTCAAACTCTACCGAGCTTGTCTGTGAACTGTGAGACAAGTAACCTAGAGCTCTGATACCAACTTGTCACGACCCGGATTTCCCACCCTCGGAAGTCGTGATGGCGCCTACTCGTGAGAGCTAGGCAAGCCAATCAACTGAATTATTTGTCTTATTTGTATTTTTAAATTCATTACAACTTAAAACCAACAACTAATAATCAACATAACTTAACGAGCGGAATAATAAAAATTTAAAATTTTATTTTATTGCTAATAAAATCTCCTTAACGAAACTACCCAAGATTTAGTGTCACAGCTTCACAGACCGTCTAAGAGTACTACAAATAAGGGTTTGAAATAAATAATAAAATACTATCTCTGGGACTACGTAAAAGAAACAGGTAAATAGATAGCGGGAGACACCAGGGTCCGCGAACGCCTGCAGGACTACCTCGGGTCACCTGATCAGCAAGAAGTTGATAGCTCACAGCGGTCTGAAATCTGTAGCGCGGGGATCTGCACAA
>MCJB01004925.1:30690-43967 GCA_002018475.1 Nicotiana obtusifolia
CAGGTAGAATAGATAGCGGGAGACACCAAGGCCTGCGGACGCCTGCAGGACTACCTCGGGTCGCCTGATAAGCAAGAAGCTGGAAGCTCACTACGGTCCGAAATCTGCAACGCTGGGATCTGCACAAAAGAGTGCAGAGTGTAGTATCAGCACAACCGACCCCATGTGCTGGTAAGTGCCTGGCCTAACTCCGGCGAGATAGTGACGAGGCTAGGACCAGACTCCAGATAGACCTGTGCAGTTTTATATATATACACATACACACACACACACACATCTACAGCGGAAAGATAGAAGTAATTAAACAATTAAAGCTGGGGAAGGGAAACATGCTTTGGGGTAGCAGATAAAAACAGATCATCAAAGAATAATAAGGAAACTACAATTTAACTTCTAACACGAATAAAGTGAAATACAGGCAACTTTCACTTTCAGTTCCATCTTGTTGCAGGCATGCAACCCGATCCCATTTCTCATATCTTGTGGTAGGCGTACCACCCGCTCCCATTTTATTATATCTTGTGGTAAGCGTACCACCCGCTCCCATTTCATCATATTTTGTGGTAGGCGTACCACCCGCTCCCATTTACAAGTCATCACAAAAAAATCACAAGAAATCCCGGCAAGGGAACAAAAGCAGTATAATAACTTTCCCGCAAGGGAACAATAATATTAAAGCAATCATCCCGACAAGAGAGAATCAGCTATAACCAATCTTAACTCAACTTCTACTCAGCTCAACTAATGCTGCCAATACTCAATTATAATTAAAGTCCACGATAATTAAACTGAGTTTTTGCTCAACATCGAGAATCATCAATTAAGGCGTTAATATATTCCCACAATTGAAACAGTTCCATCTACAAATAATCTCCAAATCCAATTATCATTGTTTTAAGTCTAAACATGACCCATTAAACAAATACTACTGTACTTTAGCCTGGTTTTGAATAAGCTGCAATTTTTCAGCTGTCCAATTATGTCCAAAAACGTAGTTTTTTTATACTTAAGCACATGGTAAAGCAAGTATCAACAAGATGCAATCTCCAACTTTATTACTAATATAAAAAGCTTACCCTCCTTTCTCTTTTGAAAAATAAAGAATACGACATGCTTGATTCATGATTAATTAACTTTAAAAATCTTATCAACTTCTGCTTTAATTTGGAAAGAAAATATAAAAAGATTGCTATCACAATATAAGATTATTTTGTGTGATGTTATGTAATCAAGTTTGAAGAATGTATAAGTAACTTGAAGAAATAGCACTAAAATCAAGAAAATTAATTTGACTAGTTAGTACACTCATGGTCATGACCCATTAATATGACACTGGACCCTTTATTCTTAACGAATCCTTATTCAACTAATCTATTTAGCAATTGACTTTATACCTACAGAAGAAATCTAAACCTATAACAAAGAGGAACAACTGTAATGAAGAAACCAGCGTAGCAAATCTTCACGTGAACTCCCATTTCCACATAAAATACCAAGAAAAATATTCAGCAATTTGAACAAGAATCACACAACAACTATCCATTTAAGACTCACGGTCATGCTCGACACCAACGTATAGATACTCGTCACCATGCCTATACGTCGTACTCAACAAGAAACAATTAACAAATAGGACACAACTCCTAATCCCTCAAGCTAAGGTTAGACCGGATACTTACCTCGCTTTGCAACCAAATTCAAGATTCCAACAAACCTTCGCCTTGAAACTTTATGTCCAAAGGTTTCAAATCTTTGGTGATACTTCACAAGCATCAAAGGCACTTAGCTTCGTCTGATGACTTCAAGGTCTTGGATGACTAGCAAGTAGGTCCCATATCTCACACATTAATGATGCTTGGACGAAAGTCAAAGCATGTATAATGCAAATAATCATTATGTGAGTTCAATCTCTGTTTCTTCTTGGACTAAAGATCAACCGCCACCACTTTGTTGCTCTTCCATTAAAATCAACTGGCCAGTTCTTCTAAACCAATAATTCTACTAACAACATTTATCTCCACAGTTATATTGTTTGTCCACTCCTTCCGTCGACGATGCCAAATTTGCAGAATAGGGCTTTCTTTAATTCTAATATGATGCAGGCAACACTCACACCCCTATCCATCTCATACAAGGGTCTTGGAACATTTGATGGTATGGGCAAGAACAATTCGTGAAACTCTCTTCTTCCGGCATCACACCGTACGTAGTGGTGGCTGCCTCTTTCAACCCTAAAGGGCACCCACTAATAATCGCCTTGCAAGATGATCCAACTATCCAATTCAAGGGCATTCTTATTCTACGTGGATCCTTGGCTAATTTTAATACCAAGGATTATATACTGGTTCAAAGAAAGTTAATGGATTAACTAAAATGGGCATGTAGCTAGATTGAGGGCAATGCTATGTTGGTTGTGTAAAGTTGTGCGCAAAAGATCAATTATGCTCTAAGAATTATCTTGGTCCCCAACCTAAAGGCCAAGTATTTTTTTTTCCACATAAAAACGTTCTAAAAAAATTATACAGACTGCACATGCAAATCGGGGTGAGGTAAAAAGGAGATTTTTAAGCCTCGGAACACTGTATTCAATCTAAAAACAAGTGATAACCCTTTGGGTCGTCACAAGAACTAGAACTTGTTTGCCCAACTTTTGATCTAGCGACAAACGTATCCATCTCGACGCAAAAGATTTATGAAAAATTCCTATAAACAAAGCGTAATTCTATTTAATTTCACCTTAAATTCACTACACATAATCCAATTAATTTTTATTGGGGAAACCATGTCCCTCAATCAACAACACAAATAACAAGGCAATAACAATATAACTATTTAATCTTTCGAAAGAGAAGATGAAAACTTACAAATTTCTTAAGTGAGCTATGAGCACAATTTCATCAATCCCACAACCCACCAATATTAATAACCTATATATATTCCTAAAATTAGGTTTTGGAATCAAGTAAGTTGGTAACAGCGACAATATTTTTCACAAGTTAATAAGTATCTAAAAAAATTGCCACAAAGATATTATAGTCATTGGAAGTATTTACAAGATAACCAAAAAGTCCATTGAATCTGCTTTCAACGAATAAACAATAAGCATGGGAAAACCCAAGATCCTTCTACAGAATATATTTAATCTCTAACTTTAATAATAATATCAAATCTTATTACCTTGTGCTATATTCTGATTTTAAGATTGTTGCGAATGAGAGGAGAGTTTGCTAATTGTTTCGTCTACTTTGTTCTTTGTTTTGTCCTGCACTGTGTTCTCAGTAAGGGGAAAGCCAAGAAAGGTTTGGTTTTTGAAGTTTTCTGGAAATGTGACTTCTTTTTATTCCTAAATCTAATAAATATGACAAAGCCTAAAGGTCAAAAGAAATAGAAAAGGGTAAAAACAAAAACCAAAAAATAAAAAAAATAAAAACAAAAGCCAAAAAAAAAAAAAAAAAGAAGTTCAAAAAGTTGGTTGACTCAAACAGTCAAAATCCTAAAGGAATTAGGAAAAGTGAAACTTTTCTGTTAAAGAAAAAAAGCAAACCATTAAAAAAATAAAAGTGCTTTGATGCAGAATCAAACCCACATCTTTTGGCTTTACAGAAAGCGACTTCAATATCAAAATTAGGGGGCCTACAAATAAAATGGGCAAATCGCATCAATTCAAAAATTCAAGTTAAACCGAGAAAAAAATTCGATTATAGTTTGATTTGATTTGGTTTGGTGTTGGAAAAAAAAATCCGATTATAATCTGGTTTGGTTTGATTTGGTTTTAACTAAAAAAAGTCAAACCGAAACCAAACCAACCCGACATTATAAGTATATAAATTTTAAATATATTTAATATATAATAATATTTATTGTAGTGTAGTTTATAAATATTTCTTAAGTTTTTTCATAGTTTTATCTTTTAACGTATTATTTCAATCTTGGACTTATAATTTTTGGAAGCTCCAATAAGTTTTATAGTCTATAAATGTTAGTAACTCAAATAAATCCTAAACCAAAACTAAATCAATACTAATGCTAATAAACGACATTCAATTCGATAGTACTATGAATGAAAATAGTGTTGGATATCTATTTTTTTAGTTTTTCTATTGTTTAGATAAAATGCATCTTATTTTTCTTTTAGTATATAATAGTACTTATTAGTCGTACTTATTTTAGCAACTTAATAATTTTAAATTATGTTTGTTTTCGTTATGACATATTAATAATATTTATTTTATGCGATTTTATTATCTTATTATTGAATATTTTAGTATAATGCCATGACTCATCTCATATTTATGCATGTTATTTTATTAAAAAATACCTTATATAGTTCTGTCTTACTAGGATTAAGGAAACATTTAGATATGAAAAAAAATCCGAAAAAGACCGAAAAATTAAAAAACCTGAGAAAAATCAAGATTAAAAAACCCGACTTTTATTGGTTTTGTTTGGTGTTTAGATTTAATAACCCGACACAATTGGTTTGATTTAGTAATTGAAAAATCCGAACCAACCCGACCTATGCACACCCCTAATCAAAACCACAACACCCACTAGTCATTTTATTTCCTGGGTGCTCGATAAAATATTATATCTGTTTTCTTATATTTTTGTTATAACTATACATAATTTACGCTAAGGTTAATGGGTGCTTGAGTACCTAAAATTAGTACATACATCCGCCTCTGTAATTGGGCGTCGTAGGAACCACAGGATGGTGGAAGTGGCGCCAAGGTGTAAAACTAAGATAAAAAGAGCGGGGAGGGAAGAAAATAACTTCATTCCTAATAGATTAAACCTCTCCTCTCATCCTAAAGTCAAACAAGTGTTCCCATACTATCTAAGATGAGTTTTCAATACGATTAACGTTAGAATACTACTTCCAAACATCAATTGTGACAATATTCCATCTCGAAATCGTTAGATTCTCAACAAGAACTCAAGAACAAGATCTCTCCGCCAGCCTAGGGTTTCACGTTTTAAGGTAAGTTTCGTAACCGCTTTCAACCACAATTGTTAGAGAGGTTTATAGTTGATATTCGTTCCTAGAAACTACTACAAAAACTAAGATTAACTACGAACCTTAGAAAATGAGAAAGATAAAACCTAGGGTTTCTAAAGCTGGAAATTTTAAGACTTTTACAATTGATTCTTATATTAACTATGTATAGATTGGTTTGATGATTTGAACCCATTTGGTTGCAGTAAACTAAGGTATTCAAAGCAAGGAATCAAGGTGAGTAGAGACAGTGCTTTTACTAAAGTTGTCTTCTCACAAAGATCATAACATAAATTATTGTTAGACTGTATAGTATGTTAATGTGGGTTTTGAATAGAACTAGCAGACTCACATTATTCATTAGAATTGTAAAAAAGATCTTAGATGATTATCATGTTTAATAACTCAAGAATCGTTTCTTGTTTCATAAATTATATCTCATGTATTCATGACTTGCATATGTTTCCTTAATGTTATAGACTATTGAGATTTCTTTTACATAACTTTCTGGAACTATTTTGATGAAAAGTGTAAAGAAATATCATTGTTTTAAATTTCGTAATGTAAGAATTACTCAAAAAAAATATTTTAGGAGTTTCTTTAGATATCTGAGAAGGGTAGTGGTTTATGTTACTTTGAAACTTCTCATGCCAGAGTAGGAGAATAATGTACCGTTAGTTCGAACACCATAATAGAAGTGCGCTGTGGTAACAAGAACGCGAGCATGCTATAACCTTGAACTGTGAGGGACCACAGTAATGAGGTCCAGGCGATCAGGCTGGATCGTCTACCATACTCATCATATGGTGACATTTTTCAGAATAAGAATAAGAAAGAAAGTCAGAATCAATGGTATTCCCCAGCAAGAAAAGAAAAGAAAAAAACTGCTTTAGAAAATTTAAAAAGATTGTTTCGAGAAAAGTATATATATTTATTTACTTGAGTTTTATATTTCGCAGGAAAAGAAGAGAAAAGAAAAAAAAAAGAATTTTCATGAATGAAATCAAGAAGAACTTGACAATAGATATATGAGTTGTTTGTTTCAACTCTTCATCAGAAGCTTTTAGAATTTTCTTATATCATGCATACATACTTCTTTCAGAGCCTCATTCCAGCTTTAGTGGGAGGATTGCTTCACTTACTGAGTACTGTTGTAATGTACTCATTTTCTCTTTGTGGGAACCTACATTAACCTATGTCAATATAGGCACATATTTTGCAGGTAAGCAGGCTACGAGCTAGGATATTCTCTTCCTATTACCGGCAGATTTGGTAAGTTCCATTTTAGTTCATGGAATTCATTGATTTCAGAATTTTGTCTTATTATTTAGTATTTCTTATAGGCTTGTACACATACTTACATATAGTAATGTTGCTACTGCATACTAGTGCGTAACTATAGAGATGCAAATGGAACAAGTTAGGATGGAGCGGAATAGGGCAAGTCTTAACCCGCTAAAGTTGTTATCCGTCCATCCCTGCCTCGTTTGACAACTTTTTCCATTATTTTGTCCTGTCGTGATTTGCCCCTGCCTCGCGTTGCATGTCCCATTTATATCACTATATTTATGCAAGTTACATTTACTATCTTCTTTTTCTTCTTCTACTCCTTTTCATAGTATCTACAAGTGTTACTCTTTCACACTCGTGCTAAACTTTATCTGCAAAATCTTCTCACTGTTTGCACACACACAGATGCATATAGGTTTCCATATACAACATGTATACTAATACTATCCGGCATTCTAATGCTACTTTGATTTTATTTTTAAGCTCGTTTGACTTGGTTTATAAAAACTCAGATAATGGCCGTCCTAGACAATTATCCCGATTTACAAGCTACTGAGAAAAGCTTATATACTCCTTTACCCTAATCGCGATACTTGCTTTACAAGGATGTGTAACTATGATGGAGATTGTAGTGATGACATGGTATGCAAGTTTTCTCAAATTACTTTACCATTATCTCATAATATCTACCCGTTGGCTATAATAGGTGAGTATATTTACTTAGGGAAATTCTCAGTGATAGACGAATATAGTATCTTCAGTAGATGCAGAAAAGGGAAAGGAGAAAACCAAAGAAGGAAAATTGGTAAAGGAATGCAAGCCACATAAAAAATCCAGATAACTTATAACAGCGTATAGGGAGCCTACAAAAAAAGTGGCAGAAACAAGGCGCAATCCTGAAACTAACATGAATCATGTACTCGTATTCAGGATCAAACATATATTCATTTGAATAAAACAATATAAACTCAAGTGAAAGCTTTTCGTAAGTGAATAATATTAGTAATACATACCCAAGTCATTCCCAGAAAATGAACAGAACAGTGCTTAATGGTATTATTGTTCATTGTAACAAACAATAGAAAGGATGAACATAACCTCCCCTCAAGTCACTGCATTGATGTAATAGCCTCCAATAGTGCAACTATGAATTCCATCTGGTTTTCCTTGTCAATTCTTTTAAATGTAGGCACATGGACAAAGAGAGATTTGTGACCTTTTTGCTCTGCAAACCGGAGAGAATGGTAATACACATAATTGCACACAAAACGGCCTGCGTCATCAAACATAGTCACTTCAAAGCCTTTCTTCTTCAAAACCTGTACAAGTGCCTCGGGAGAACAAGATGTCTTCCACCACCAAAAGTAAAAAGTTAGGACACAAGAACTTGTTGTCATGGCTTAATTATTAAATACATAACATATATAATCAACCTTTATAGTCTGATATAAGTTATTTTTCATAAAGCAAGCGCAGATATGCAATATGAGTAATATTCAAAAGTTATGTTGTATGATTGAACATATATGAATTTTACCAGAGGTTTTGCAGAAACATCAAGTCATCACACTTTGACAGTTTACTTGGGGGTAAACCCATGGTACCAATGTTATCATAATCTTTTGGCTGCTTTAATTTAGGAAACCAGCTCTGCAACCTTAAATATTATCAAAGTCATTGGATGTCTAGACTAAAATGGATCAATAATCATTTTCTTGTGCATAAGAGTTGTCAGTCTCATGTTAAGTTCCTGTTGTTAGATGACATTGCATTTATACCTGAAAGAAAGTGCCTTGAATTCATGAAAGATGAGATCTGTGGATAAATGTTACTTAAAGTTAGTTCCAAAGCTTAGTCTTGGCATCGAAAACTTAGTCAGATCACTTATAGAGCTAGCCGTCCCACTAATCATCATAAGATTGAATCATCTTTAAGAAGGGATCAACCCAGAGGATCTCCCATCTTGTCCTAGAGAACTGTTTACTAAAATTGCTGGCCTCCACATCTTTCGGTATAGCATAAAAGTCTTGCGAGTGCTAGTCAGTGAGTCAAATGATGTTAAGGTTTAATGCATATGCTTTCAATTGAATGATGTTAAGGTTTACGCAACTTAGCTAAGTTCACAGGATTGTTTCTGGATTACTCAGTTACTGCTTCCTAAGAAGAGTGATTAATAAAAGTACTTTGTTTATTGTCTAAAAAAAATTAAAATGGTTGCAAGTACATGTCATCACTTCTAAATTAACAATCCCGGGATTTAGATGAATAAACAAACTTGGCATATATCATGCTCCGAGACAAACCAAATAAACATATAAAGTGAAAGAGTCACCTTTCTTGTTTGTGTTAGTCCTACATCTTCAGGAACAATAGGCAATTTCTGCAATAAAAAATTAAGATTCAAATCTCAGCCTTATAACGAAGAAGCTAGTTTGTTTTGGTCTGAGACTCTGAAATGCAAACATCCTACCTTAGGTCGCCACCCTAGCTCATCTGGAAAAGGGAATGTGGCTTCGTTTGCTGCCTGTCTCTCAATTTCAAAATTCAGTTCTGCAGTATTTACCGCGAGGTGAAGCTGAAATAAATAATGCAGGACTTGGATCAAAATGCCTCGTACTAAAAATCTACAAAGAAAAGGAAGAGACACAGTAAATGATGTCGTCATCGAAGGCTGTGTTTTCATCAAACTCTCTCTCTTGGAGTCCTAAACAATGAATGGCTCGAAAGTCGAAATGGTAGTGACTCTTGGCAGGAAGTTCAAATTTGATAGAGTATAATTTCATAATGAAGGTTCAATTTACGATTTTCCTGGGCTCTACTATAGTAAGTCAGTAACTAAATGTAGGAATTTCAATCGCTAAATTGTTCTCACACAAAGTGGGGTCCATATAAAGTGTATACAAACACGGGCAGATTCAAGTACAAGGCATGCACGTGAAGGAGATAAGCTTAAGTGGTAGTTCTGATAATCTCTGAACGAAAAGGTTGCATATTTGATAAAGAGTAGGACTCCTTACTTAAAGAGAACTCTATCCAAGATAAGGAAAGAGTTAGAAGTTGAAGATAACCAGAAGTCTTCCACCAAGGAAGAGTAAACCATTAGATTTCTAGTTAATCCTTATTATACTAACTTTATAAATATCAGTTTTTTTTTTTTACAGATGATGCACACATACTGAAGTTAAGCACGAATTGAGAGCAAAATAGCAAGGCATTTTGTGAGCAATTCCTGTGAGATTTAAGAGTGTGATCCTGAAGCTACACGAACCAGATTGAAGAACCAGCTTAATAAAGAGTTTTATGTGTCTTTATTTATTTCTAGTTCAACTGTAGTAGGCTTTTTAAGTTGTACCTTTCAGCTTTCTAAGAAGCAAATTATACTAGGTACCTGAGTTGTATCTTTCAAGTTAAAGCTAACTTGAAATAGTCGCAACAACATGTGGCATGTTACTATAAGGGTTAGAGTTAATCATTAGGTTTGCAAGAGGTTGTAAACTCTAGTTGTATTGTTCAAGTTAGAGTTAACTTGAAGCAGTCGCAACAGCCTGTGGCCGGTTGCTACAAGGGTTAGAGGTAATTCTTAGGTTTGCAAGAGTTTATAAACTTTATTGTTGGCTCGGAGTTGTA
This sequence comes from Nicotiana obtusifolia, assembly GCA_002018475.1. Taxonomy (NCBI): domain Eukaryota; kingdom Viridiplantae; phylum Streptophyta; class Magnoliopsida; order Solanales; family Solanaceae; genus Nicotiana; species Nicotiana obtusifolia. The sequence goes on from MCJB01004925.1 coordinate 40,604, forward strand.
GTGAAGTGTTTGGGAAAAATCCTACCGGGTAGTAGGTCGTGATTTTTTCACTTCTTGAGCTGGGTGTTTTCTACGTAAAAATACTAGTGTTCTTTACTTTCTGCATTTACTATTTCTGCAATAGTAGTATAGGGAACACATAGAAGAATCAGGTCCTTCTATAATTTGTGCACACGAAAAATTGGACACCACACAAATCATCCCCCTCTTGTGTGGCATTGAAGTATAAAACATCAATTGGTATAAGAGCAGGTTATCCTTGAAGAGGGCAATATCTTAGGAATAGATCAAGATGAGTGCACTACCTGAAAACTGTAAAGAGTAATCCACCACTAGGCCACTACTATCCAATGATCACCACTATTGCTTATGGAAGGAGAGGAGAAGAGATCACTTGCAGATGACTAATGGATGCTTCAAATGTGGTAAAAAGAACCACATGATCAACTACTGGTGGATTAAGAAGAGATCTAAAAGAATAAACAGAAAGAAGGAACATGTTCATGATAAGAAGAAATACAACAAAGGGACATCCAAAGCAATGGTTGCTGGCTGGGAAGAATGTTCAGATGAGGACATTGATGATAATGATGATGACACTCAACGAGCTCTTATAGTAATTCAAGAATCTAAAGATGAACCTGATGAAGAATCTGAGATAAGTCTTCTGGACCTAAAGGATAAAATTAAATTCCTTTCGAAAGATAGACTATCAGAACTATTGCTAACTTTAATTGATGAATCTAAGAATATAAGTTCTAAAAAAGAACATTTGTCAAAAGAGTGTAACTTTTTAAAAGCAAAGTGCAAAAACCGTGAAACTAAAAAAGAAAATACTGCTTTGAAGAACCAGGTTCATGTAGTTGACACAACTGTCTTAGAACATAAATTTGATAATCTGAAATTGAAGTTAGGAACATGCAAAGAAATAGCTAGTGTCACACAACTCACACTAGAAAAATATTTAGGAAAGGTAAAAGATGAGCATAAGAGGGATGAACAGGTAAGAGTCCTAATGGAGGATCTGAACAAGGACAAGAATGAGCTAGATATAACTTGTAAATGGAACAGGTCCTCTGATGCACTTTCATGGCTACAAGAACATTATAGTAGCAAAAGGAGAGCACTTGGCTTTGGGAACTCTACACCTAAGTGGGGTCCCAAAATCAAGTACCTCATACTCCCTGAGACACACTGTGGTAATACTAGTCACTATAAAAGTGAATGCACTGCAAAAGAGAAGACAAGTGATCTTGTCCAATTTCACTCCTCTATTCGAGGTTATGAAAACGGTCAATGCAATAGTAATACCGAACAAGAGTCGGGGTAAAATTCCACAGGGAGCTATATGTATGAGAGTTAGTAGTATATATCTTAGCGTGTGAGTTTGTATACCTAAATTTGCTTCTGCAAAAATTAGTTTGTTTTAAATTCTAATTTAAACTACAATTGCAATTTAAAAAATAGAACTTGAAAATTATTTTTGTTATTTTTCAAATGTTGTAAAAGACCTCGGGGTATGACCTTCGCCTAGGTGTTTGCCTAACGGGCTGTAAACTTTAAAACTTATTTTATTGGGTGTATTATAGCTATCAACACTTGGTTACCCACTCAATACCTCTCGATCAGAGAGTGATTTTTTCCAATTTGACTTTCTCAAGTCCAAATGGGTATTGAACAAAACGGTTGATAAAAAGCTCAAGGTTGGGTTTTACTATCTCTAGGTTCAACCCTTTAATTGGGTTTATCAATCTCTCGATTGACCCAATTTCTTGCTAGCCAAGTTCTCCTAGACTAAGTCTCTCTTTCTCAAGTAGAGACCAAGTCAAATAGACATGAACGAATGTATGCAACCATTAATTCGTCAAATAAAAGCAAAAATAAGGCTAAATAATAAACACCCAACCATAAACAAGTAATAAATCAAACACCCATTAAGTTTTCACACTAGGGTTGGGTCACAACCCTAGTAAAAATTTAGCTACTCATGTTTGAAATTGAAGAAAAAGAAGAAGAAATGATAATTAAACTCATATTGCAAGATTGAAATGATAAAATCTATGTTAAAATAGCTCAATATATGAAAAACTACTAAAAGAAGTAAAGAGAAATGGCTATTGTAGCTGCTGATGTCCAAATTTAACCTAAAAATGTGAAACTTGTCTATTTATGCAGGGCTGGAAATTTCAGACAAAAATGCCCTTTCGGATGTTCTGCGGGCGCCCAATTCCATGTGCGGTCCGCACTTTTCTTCAGCTTGATAGGATTGGAAGTCTGTGGCCGCATCATTCTGAACTGCGGCCGCACTACACTCTTTCTGCGGTCAGTACTATTACATATGGGGCCACACCTTGCTTTTTTGCGGTTCGCACTTTCCATGTGCGGCCACACAACTCTTCGTCTGCAGTCGCACAATAATTGTGCGGTCTGCACTTTTGCTGGACTTGAATTACAGATTCTTTGAACTTTGCTCTGACCCAGCTTCTACGGCCGCACAATTTTGCACCAGTGTCTGATGGGTTTTCCTTCATAACCTGCGGCTAGATGATATTCTGCAGTCCGCACTTCTGAGATTTTGTGCCTTTTTTGTCCTTTAGTTCAGATTACTCCTTCTTGAGTTGGATTTCATCTGGGGAGTTCATCTTCCAATTTCCTGCAATTAAGCATATTTCATCAGTTTTCGGGAACACAATTAAACGTTTTTGGACTAAAACGAAAGCTAAAAGGCGCTAATAAGTAGTCAAAATCCCCACTTATCAACTCCCCCAAACTTAAGCTTTTGCTTGTCCTCAAGCAAATAAAGTGGTTCCCAGCTCCACTAGTTAAGAGCCATTCCAGCAAATCATAGTGAGTGATTCACACATCAATTGGGACCAACAATTACCCATACCACTTATGAATTATCAACAAGGCAACAAGTTAAATTGTTAAGCACAAATAGTTCTAATGTGACACTTGAGCATCAAGAGTTGACTTTATTCGTCAAGGATGCTCGCTCTTTCATGTAGGTCATTGTGGATCCCAAACTCCTCCTCCTCCTCTATCTCTGTTAGACTATCTCACTTAAGAATTTAGCACTTAATCCAAGGATTTGCGAAAGGTTCACTCATCTCTCTCAAGAGAATGTCACAAGTACGGCTTTAAGTACTATAGGCTTGCCCCTCATGTAAATCACCACTAATGTAAGCTCACTCGGCTTGAAATCACGTAGGGCTTTTGCGGAATGCATTGAAGGCTTTTGGACTAAGGTTGGATATGCTATGATAGAACTGGTTCATCTTTCCTTAAGCAGTCCATTTTCTTTTCTTGGCTCATGCTTTGCTAGCTCTTTGAGGCATTTTGTTTTCCTTGGGGGGGGGGGGGG
>MCJB01004925.1:43987-133466 GCA_002018475.1 Nicotiana obtusifolia
GGGGGGGGGGGGGGACCAGAGAGACTTAACATTACTCTTTCTTGATCATGACATTCATTTTCTCCCTCTTTGATTTCTCCATGCTTTGAATCATTACTTTTTTTTGAATCCCTTCAACTCCTCAACTTATTCGCTTTCTTTTTGCATTTCTTTTTTGTTCTTTCCTTTTCTTGCCTTTCCTTCTCTTCATTTCTTTTCTCTTTTTGTGCGTTGATACCTCTTTCAGCTTCCTCGTCACTCCCCCAAACTTACGTTCTTTTAGTCAATTGTTTCACAAGAGTGTTAAGAAAATCTCGGGTGCCAAGAGAGGGCCACTACAAAACGGGTAAAGGCTTGTAACATGGTTTCCAAATGAGAAAGGTTCAAGGCTCAAATGGGTTGACTAGGGATAACAATATTGGTGGGCAATTGAAACTTCAAGCAGGTCAAAGAGAGCCTACAATTGCTTCTCAAGCCAAGCAAAACTTAAAATTTCGCCTAGAAACACATTAGGGGAAAGTTCTAGACCATTAGCACGGGTAGTTGGACTTGCAACAACAACATCTCACCTTTCACGCAGCTGGATTGTTAAAGAGGATAGAGTCGAGGGCCCACAACAACCGTATTCAAGATTGTAAATCACTATGGTTCGATTAAACCACTCGATGATAGCCTAAGTCAACACAAGAGTCACAAGGTCGCTAACTAGAGCTATTTCTTTCCAAAAATCTTATTTTTAACCATAAGCATGAAGTTAAGTGTGTTGGTACCAAGTGAAGCATGTTTAACTCTTTGAGCATGACTCAATTAGGCTTTGTTATTCATTACTACTACTATTATTACCTAAACACTAAAAACAGACTCAATCCCTTAAGAAGGTTGTCACGCCATCCATCGTTGGGAAGAGTCACCTTGTTCACACAAAAAATACCTTTGGAAAGAACCGTGGCATTAAGAAAACCAAAGGTTTATCATCCACTAAAACGTAGAAAGAAGCTATTAAATCAAAAAGAAGCTACTAATTTAAAAAGAAACAAACATAAAGATAAAGAATCTACAAGGCAAACTATTGAAAGCGTAATGAATATACATAATGAGAGATAAGAGAGAATATATACATGATGAGAAAGAAGAAGAAAATATAATAAGTTAATTACAGGCCAATTGTCTCATAGTTGTCAAAATACATAATCATCAAGATGTTAAAGAAACTCCACCCCCCGATAAAAATAAGCATTGTCCCTAATGCTTAACAACATAAGAGTAAAAGAAGGGGAGAGTGAAGAAAACTCCCTATGGCTTTGTGGCCATCTCTGTGTCCCCAGCAGTGGCACCGACCGCAGCCTCATCCAATTGGATCTCATCATCCTCAAGTGCGGGAGATGCTGGGTTGGTGAACATCTAACGTACTGCCTCGATAGTGTCAGCAGCAGTCTTCTGGCTCTTCAGACTGGCTAGCTGGTGCTGTAGGATATGTAGGATCTGGGCCTGGGTGGTGCGGGTCTATCAGCATATGAAATGGAATGTCTCCGACTGCTGCAATCTTGGTAACCTGTCGCCGGATCTTGTCCACTGACTTCTTGGAAGCCTGAGACTTCCGCATCTTTTTCACTTCCTTTCCCAGCTCCTCTATGACTGACCCATGTTGTACCAGAGTGTCCATAATTATGTTCTAGTTGTCCAAGAGCTTCTTCAAGGTTTCTTCAACTGTAGGGGGGGGGGGATTTGGGGTGCCGAAATAGATGATTATGCTGCAACCTGACCGTCTATATCAGACAGCTTTGCAGTAGCTGTCTGCATCCAGTTATTGATGCTCGCTAGTGCCTACGAGACTCTAGCAGAAGGCATAGGCACCGGCTTCAAAGCCGAGCTGGGAGGCACTGAGGCTGAAGGTGGAGGCATGACAGCTGCACTGGTAGAAGGCTCTGCTGAAGTGGATGACATATCAGCTGTCTCTGTAACCACCATCAATGGCTCATTAGACTGGCCTATAGTGGTAATCGGTTGACCCTTTCTCTTCGGGTTGTGGGCATCCATCAGAGAATACCAAGAGAAGGGCTTCTTCGCCTAAACGTTCGTGTCAAAATCTCTAGGCTCTACCCGTGCATCTGTAAGGTACTCAGTGATGGTGTTGGGATATGGGTAGGAGGTAGGGGCGGGCGTCGGTCGGTTCGGTCGGTTAGTATGAAAGTACGGTTCGGTTTATCAGTTTTCTGGCTCTCCTTGCACATATCCCGAGTCACGAGGTGAAACTGAAAGTGGAAATAGAATTCCATAACCGTTGTGTTGCTTTGCTCCCTCCGGTTCGTTGATCTGTGGGCATACCAAAGTTTTTACGGTTCGGTGTAGTTTTTTCAAGGTTCGGTTCGGTTATTTTTCGTTTAGTTTTTCGGTTATTAATGGTTCAAGATTTTTATATCCGATGTAGACTCAATATATTCAATGCTAGTATATATTTCAAAAGTTAATAACATTCCAGAGTATAAAGATGAAAGATAATAAGTTATGCATACAATAAGTTATGCATACAACAGTACAAACCAAAAGCTACGGTCAGGTGAAAATGCATTTTGACCTGCCAATCACACGAAAAGAGAACATTAGTACCAAATATTGTAATAATAAAAAAATTAGTGCATTCAAGTGCTAGTCATTTTCGTTTCTTCTCTTTTATCTTTCTTCATCCTGAACTGGATTTTAGCTATTTTAGGTGTGAACAACAGTCGCCTATATCTTCTTTGATTTTAATTCGTCGTCTAAATTTAATGACTCGCAGCTAGAAATCAAATGCGTTCTCTAAATCAAACGTCTAAACCAAATACTATTGGGTATTTGGATTTTGGGTTTAGGTAAACTTTACCTGAGCTGGGCTTCCTTCAGATGGGTTTGATTAGGGCTGGGCTTCAGATGGGCGAAGGATTGGGCTTGACTAAGAGTCCAAAAGGCAAAAGCAGGCTGGTAAAAAGTTCAGTTTTTGGGTTAAACCGAAAAACCGAACCGTTAAAACTGAAAAATGAACTTTTAAAAATTATAAACCGCAAACCAACCGAAATACCGAAAAAACTGAAATTTTCGGTTCGGCCGGTTTTTTCGGTTCGGTCAGTATTATACCCACCCCTAGTAGGAGGATCAGCTTGCCTGGCGACTACTGACTTGTTGGCCGACATCACGACACCCACATTGATCGGGTACCCGGCCATAATAGAGGCGACTAACACTGCCCGTGGAATAGGTAGGTTGGTTTCATTTTGGCACGGGTCTAGTCTACTGCATACGAAGGTCTGCCATCCCTTCACCTCAAAGTTTAGGGTGTTCCGCTAAATAGGAACCCCTGCATTGATCCATGGTGGTAGTGGCCCCGGGACTGCAAGAAGCTTAGCTAGCCATGGGCGAGCTGCATCACCCAACGCTAGCTTCTCCAAGTACTGTACCGGCTCCACATCCTCAAACCCCAAATAGGAGTTCAGTGTGTGTTGGTCAAACTTCACCTTCAGATTCCTCACTTTCATCATTTTGGTCTCTTTATTTATGTGTGCCACATTGGCATAGAACTCCCAGACCAAATACTCCTTGGTGTCCACAACAGTCTGGGTGAACCACATCCACCCCTTCCTCTTTCGGTACTGTCTCAACACTACTGGATTGTACTTGTCGAGATCTTTGAGTTGGAACTGTCGCTCAAGAGTGAGCAGTATCACCGTCCACCACCCACGGAAGCTGGTGAAGGCAGCTAACTGACGAAATGGTCCTCCTAGACCTCTTTCTTCTTCGACCTCTCAAGGCCGGCAACTGTCATATCTCCCTCTCGGCCATCATCAACTGTAGTAGCTGGTGCCTCAGGGATAGGTATAGAGGAGGGCTCGGAAGCCTGACTAGCACATTCCAAACCTCGGAGGTGCTATGTGAAGTGGAAGGCTCGTCTCAGAGTTAATACCTTCCTGATGGCTTTGATTGGACAGTCGGCAGCTCTTGAACCGAGTTGCCCTCCGATGCTTCCTAGAAGGGGCATAAGAACTGGATCTGGAGGGCTCTGCATTTCTCTCTCGACCGTCTGTAGTCTTCTTTGAGATTATCTTTTGGAGGGAGAGGGGTAAAGTACTCTTGCCTCGACCCCTGGAAGGTTCACCCCTCCTCTTTGAAGTGTCACCGCGGCCATGAGATCTAACCATTTTCTGTAACAAGCAATAGCAGTAGTTAGTTGTGGTTCAGTTTCAAATAGACAATATAACATAGTGTAGAACATGAGTGCAGGGTGGGGAAGTGCGGTCCGCACAATTACAAGTGCGGCCGTAGACTGGGTTGTGCGAACCGCACAATTTGAACTTGCGACTATGGAAATGGAACTGCGGTCCGCACAATTATTAGTGCGACCGCAGATGTGAAGTGCGGTCAGCACTTTTATCATTGCGGCCGCACATTAGATATCCCAAAAGTGGCAACTCTCTGCTGACAAAGATTACGCTGTTCTGAGGCCGTACTCATTTTTATGCGGCCGCAATAGGATTTTTGCGGACCGCACAATTTCAAGTGCGACCGTAGATTCAACCTTACTTACAGTACCCTAGTCTTAACTTCTGCGGACCACACAATTACTTGTGCGGTCGCAAATTTCAAACAATTACGAGCAGACTTTCTAGGGTTGTTCACTTTTTGCACAAATTCGACATGGTATTAACAATTAAGCATGAAAAATATATCACCCATTCCCCACAGAGTAATTATCAGTTAACCCAACACAGTTTAAACCCCACATGGTAGTAAATTGAAATCTATTGACAGATGGCCTAAAACTACCTAAATATTGTAAATTAAACTAAAAATTAAAATATTCTATGAGTAATTGAAGCATACCAGATATGAAGTAATGCAGATGAGTAATAATTAGTGCGGCAGAAGATTGAACAGGCGATTTCCAAGTGTTAGAGTTTAGAGTGCTCAAAGAGAAAAAAAAATGTACAGTAGCCCTTAAGGTTACTATTTATAGTTAACAATCAGGCTTGAGGGACAAGTGAGGAGTGCGGCCACAGAATTCCCTTCGTTGTCTGCACTTTTTTACCTGGAGGCCCAAATGCCCTTGATGCGATCCGCACAATTTGGGGTGCGACCGCAGATATTGGCTGCGGACCGCAGAATTTGATGTGCGGCGGCAGATTGGCCATTTCTCTGACAGATCAAACTTCAGAGAGCTTGCATTCTCCATTTCCGAGTTGTGCAGTCCGCACTGAAATTGTGCGGCCGCAGTTGCCTTCTACTGTAGCACTCACAATTGTGCGGTCCGCACTTTTTCCACACTTAGCCAATTTTTCTGAGCACAATTCATGTAAAGCACACTCATTCCTGCAACACACTTCAAATCTAGTTAGCAAGAAAACAACACCTATCTACAAAAGAAGAAAAGAAAAAAGAAAAAGAAACATGGGTTGTCTCCTAAGAAGCGCCTGATTTAATGTCGCGGTACGACGCAGATTACCATCACTTCAAATGAATAACTGCCACCACGTGGCCATCATCAGCTTGTCCCAAATAATGCTTCACTCGATGACCATTGACTCGGAATATCTCATCATTTTTTTTCTTCAAGTCCAATGCACCAAAAGGTGTCACACCCACAATTTCAAAGGGACCGCTCCATTTAGATTTCAGCTTTCCCGGAAACATCTTCAATCGTGGGTTGAATAACAACACAAGATCACCCACCTTGAACTCCTTGTTTCGGATGTATTTGTCATGAAGGTACTTCATTATTTCTTTGTACAAAGACGAACTTGCATATGCATGGTATCAGAACTCATCCAATTCATTCAAATGTGTAACCCGTAAGTTAGCGGCTGCATCCCAATCAAGATTCAACTTCCTTAAAGCCCACATGGATTTATGCTCAAGTTCCACTGGAAGATGACAAGCTTTGCCAAACACCAACCGATATAGAGACATCCCAATAGGATTTTTGTAAGCAGTCCGATAAGCCCGTAGTGCATCATCAAACTTCTTTGACCAATCCATCCGGTTAACATTCACTGTTTTGGACAAGATACTCTTTATCTCCCGATTGGAGACTTTCACTTAACCGCTAGCTTGAGGATGATAGGGAGTCGAAACTTTATGAGTGACACCATACTTTCTAAGTAAAGTGTCAAAAGCCTTGTTGCAAAAATGCGACCCCCTATCGCTTATGATAGACCGCGGAGTATCAAATCTTATGAAAATATTCTTCTTCAACAATGCCACCACACTTCTCGCTTCATTGTTGGGTAGAGCAGCGGCCTCAACCCATTTAGATACATAATCAACCGCGACCAAGATGTAGGTGTTTCCACAAGAACTCACAAAAGGACCCATGAAGTCAATACCCCACACATCAAAGATATCAATCTCCAAAATGGTAGTGAGAGGCATTTCATTCTTCTTCGAGATTCCACCGGCCCATTGGCATTCATCACATCTATTCACCATATCACTTGCATCTTTGTAGAGAGTGGGCCAATAGAAATCACAACTTAGCACTTTAGCTGCCGTTCTTGCTCCGCCATAGTGACCACCATAAGGCGAAGAATGGCAAGCCTCAAGAATAATATTTTGCTGTTCATCCTGTACACATCTTCTAATTACCCCATCCGTGCAAATTCGGAAGAGGTAAGGCTCGTCCCAATAATAATCTTAGCAATGCCGTTTGAGCTTCTTCCTTTGATTTGAAGAGAACTCATCCGGGATGATTCCACGCACAAGAAAGTTTGCTATATCGGTGAACCATGGCACCTCCTTCATTGAAATATCCAAGAGTTGCTCGTCAGGGAAGGGGTCATTGATTTCAAGGCCATCATGCAACCTCCCTTCCTCCTCCAAACGAGACAAGTGGTCTGCCACTTGATTTTTACTCCCTTTTTGATCTTGGATGTCAATATCAAACTCTTGCAACAATAGCACCCATCTCATCGACCGGGATTTTGAATCTTTCTTGCTCATAAGATAGCGAAGTGCCGCATGATCTGTATGAACAATAACCTTTGCACCCATCAAGTACGGGCAGGACTTCTCAATTGCAAACACAATGGCAATGAGCTCTTTCTCTCTAATGGTGTAGTTGACTTGGGCATCATTCATGGACTTACTAGCATAGTAGCCCGGATGAAAAATCTTGTTGATACGTTGCCCCAAACTGCTCCGACCGCTACATCACTAGCATCGCACATGAGCTAAAAAGGAATACTCCAATGAGGAGTGGTGATAATGGAAGTTGTTGTCAACTTGAACTTTAGCAATTCAAAAGATCTCATGCAATCATCATTGAAGTGTAACTTAGCATCTTTCTCTAAGAGCTTGCACAATGGGTTCACCACTTTAGAAAGATCCTTTATGAAGTGCCGGTAGAACCCTGCGTAACCCAAGAAACTTCGCACACCTTTCACCAAAGTTGAAGGTGGACGTTTAGAAATCACCTCTATCTTCGCCTTGTCGACCTCTATGCCATTCTTTGAAATCTTGTGGTAAAGGACAATGCCTTCCTCGACCATGAAATGGCATTTCTCCCACTTCAACACCATGTTCGTTTCTTCACACCTTGCCAATACTCTATCCAAATTTTCCAAACAATCATCAAAGGAATCCCCGACTACCGAGAAATCATCCATGAAGACTTCAAGGTAGTCTTCTACCATATCCGTAAAGATCGCCATCATATATCGTTGAAAAGTCACTGGTGCATTGCATAAGCCAAATGGCATCCGCTTGAAAGCAAAAGTGCCATAGGGACAAGTGAAAGTTGTTTTCTCTTGATCTTCCGGGGCTATAAAAATTTGGTTGTAGCCCGAATATCCATCTAGAAAGTAATAGAAAGCACGGCCGGCCAACCTATCAAGTATTTGGTCAAGGAAGGGGAGTGGAAAATGGTCTTTCCCCGTGACTTTGTTTAGTTTGCGATAGTCCATACACACTCTCCACCCGGTCACCGTTCTTGTGGGAATCAACTCGTTCTTGTCATTGGTGACCACTATTATTCCACCCTTCTTTGGGACCAATTCTGTCACGACCCAACCGGAGGGTCGCGACACGGCACCGGACCCTGCTCTCAGAGTGCCGGCGCACCCCTCATATCTGCCATCTTACTTTCTTTATTATCCATTAGGCTTGTCATACGCATGCAATTTCGAACAAAAGCATAAGGGACTGAAACATCATACCATGGCATAAACATACTTATATACATAATGTGCCAACAAGGTTACAATGCAAAACTATACAACATAATACGTTTGCCGACGAGGCAATACAACTGTACATGAGTCAACCCAACACTTGTCTATACATACACTGACATTTGTCTATGAGCCTCTACAAGAACATACATATAATGTACTGAGTGTGTAAGAAAGGAAACATAATATATGAGCAATAATATAAGCATCAGGATAAGGAACGTACGACATGTATCATCTGAATGCCTCTGAGGGCGACTAACCATGTCATGCCTGACATGCATATGCATTTATATATATATATATTCTTTTAAAAATCATCATATACATTTATACGCCTCTGTGGGCCTCATCATCATCATCACCATCCTCATCATACCCAACTGATCAGTGGTTGCACATTAAGTGCTATCGCCCAGCCGATTGTAATGTGGCTCGGTGCTTACATATATATATGCACAATAGGTGCCATCACCCGGCCGACTATAGCGCGGCGCGGTGTAGTAAAATAGATAATGCATGCTATGCTCATATGACTCATTCTATTATGAAGACGTAAGGTCAAGGAAAATAACAACACATCAGTCCTCCCATAGAGGGGAAACAATATAAGCATCCCTAGCTTCTAAGAATAGAGTATTCTTTTGGGGCTCGTCCATTGCATTGTATTCAATAAGAATCGTGCAAAAGAAAGAACGGTATAATCTTACATACCTGGTATATACTGCACCAGTTCTCAAGCTTACGCAATGGCTAAGATTCCTTAGTCTACAATTAAAGAACAATTCCATCGTTACTCATTTAGCGTCGTAGCTATCATTTATTACAGTCCTCTAATTTTGTATGGTGCCTCTTCACACCCTTCCTCCTCTAAACCTTACCAAACATAGTTATAACACATGCAACTCATTTACGACCCATAATAACCGTGACTCATTCCGTTTAGCAGTATTTATCTTGATTTCATGGTTTCAAATCACCCTTCCATGAGTCCTTACAGGCATGCAACAACATATCATGAATGCTCAAGGGAAAATTGCATGAAAGGGAGTAATAACTTACCCTGCATGTGAATTCTCCAGCCTTTTTCCTTTGATTCCTCAAATTCTAAGTCTTTCCCTCAATTTGGGTTTGTAGGAGGAGGAAACTCAGCTCGGGTTTCTCTTTAGTTCTTCAATTTCTTGATTCCTTCTTCAATTTAGGGCTTGGAAGAGGAAGAAATTGATTATGTTGGCGTGGGATTATGGGAAAGGGTCGTGGGGGTCTTCTTTCTATGTTTGAGCCTCCGAAAAATGAGAAAGAACTGAGTTGGACCCCTTTTATAGGTCTGTCAATAAGTGACACACGTGTCTGGTGTTTTTCAGGTTTGCGATCGTATTTCAGCCGCAAACATGACATGCGGTTCGTATTCTAGCCGCAAATCTCAACCCAGAATTCTGTTGCATTATGCAACGCAGAAGGACCAGATTTGCGGTTCGCATTTTCAACAATGCGACCGCATTCTGGACACATTTCTGACGCGGATTCAGCCAGAACTCTGTTCCATTCTGCGATGGAAGATGTCACATTTGCGGTCCGCATACTGGCTGCATATTTGACACAATTTCAGCCCAGAGCTCTGTCTGAGTTTGCGATCCTGGTGTTGGATATGCGGTCCGCATTTGTGCTTTGCGGTCGCATTTGTGCTTTGCGGTCACAATTTCAGCCCAGAGCTTTACGGGTTGTAACACTCTCCCCCCCCCCTTTAGGAACATTCGTCCCCTAATGTAGGGATCTACGGGAACCAATGAATCCCAACATTAAATGAAAGGTAATAATGAAAAGTATCTCAAGTTCCTATTTACCTCACACGGACACTTCTCCTTTTAATGCATTCTGCGTTTCTTCAGCATTATCAGTATTTACATTGTGGAACAGGTATGGATATTTAGCTTTCATCTCTTCTTCTGCTTCCCATGTCACTTCTTCCACGTTCCTGTTCCTCCATAACACCTTAATAGAAGCTACATCCTTTGTCCTTAGCTTGCGGATTTGTCGGTCTAATATAGCCACTAGTACCTCTTCGTATGTTAGATCCTCTGTAATTTGTATGTCTTGGATGGGGACGACCCGAGAAGGATCTCCGATACATTTCCTCAACATGGACACATGGAATACCGGATGGACAAATTCCATTTCGGATGGTAGTTCTAACTCATAGACAACATGTCCAATTCGTTGAAGGATTTTGTACGGGCCGATGTACCTCGGGCTCAGTTTACCTTTCTTTCCGAAGCGCATGACACCCTTCATTGGCGATACTCTCAGGAATACACAATCATCAACTTCAAACTCTAGATCACGACGTCGGACGTTAGAGTAGGACTTTTGCCTGCTTTGTGCCGCCTTTAATCGTTCCTGTATCACCTTCACTTTCTCAATAGCTTGGTGAATCAGATCTGGCCCATATAATTCAGTTTCACCAATTTCGAACCACCCAACTGGTGATCTACATCTTCTCCCATATAGTGCCTCATATAAGGCCATCTTAATACCTGAATGGTAGCTGTTATTGTAAGCAAACTCTATAAGTGGAAGATGGTCATCCCAGCTACCTTTGAAATCTAGAACACATGCTCGCTGCATATCTTCCAGTGTCTGAATGGTACGTTCAGCCTGTCCGTCAGTTTGTGGATGAAAAGCAGTGCTAAGATTCACTTGTGTACCCAGACCTTTCTGAAAAGACTTCCAAAAGTTGGCTGTGAATTGGGCTCCTCTGTATGATATAATAGACATTGGTACCCCATGAAGTCTAACAATTTCCTTGATGTACAACTTTGTATAATCTTCAGCTATGTAGGTTGTCTTAACCGGCAGAAAATGAGCACATTTGGTAAGTCGATCCACTATCACCCAGATGGAGTCGAACTTACGACTGGAGCGAGGTAATCCAACAATGAAGTCCATGTTAATCACCTCCCATTTCCAGGTTGGAATTTCCATATTCTGGAGCAGTCCACCCGGTTTCTGGTGTTCTATTTTTACCTGTTGACAATTGGGGCACTGGGCTACAAATTCTGCAATAGACCTTTTCATACCATCCCACCAGTACTGCTCCTTGACATCATGATACATCTTTGTCGAGCCAGGATGGATGGAATATCGGGATTGATGCATTTCCCTCATAATCTTTTCTCGCAAACCTGCTATATTAGGCACACACAATCGGCCTTGGCACCTCAGTGTTCCATCCCCTGCAATCTCAAAGGCTGAAATCTTACCTTGCTGAATGCTCTCTTTCAATCGCGACAAGGTGGGATCTTCGTATTGCCGTGTTTTCACCTCGGCTACAAGAGATGATTCGGATATATTATGTACAACAACACCTCCGTTCTCGGAGTCTAACAATTTGATCCTCATGTTAGCTAGCTGATGAAGCTCTTCAGTTAAACTCCGTTTACCTGCTTCGATGTGCACTAAACTTCCCATCGACTTACGACTGAGGGCATCTGCCACAACATTGGCCTTGCCCGGATGATACAATATTTCAACGTCATAGTCCTTCAGCAATTCGAGCCAACGTCGTTGTCTCAAATTTAACTCTTTCTGACTGAAGATGTATTGCAAACTTTTATGGTCTGTGTAAATGTCGACAAGGACACCATATAGATAGTGTCGCCATGTCTTCAAAGCATATATTACCGCAGCCAATTCCAAATCATGGGTTGGATAATTCTTTTCATGCTTCTTCAATTGTCTCGAAGCATAAGCAATCACCCTTCCATGCTGCATCAACACACATCCCAAACCTATGCCGGAGGCATCACAATACACCACATAACCTTCAGTTCCTTCGGGAAGAGTAAGAACTGGAGCGGATGTTAATCGATCTTTCAGTTCCTGAAAGCTCCGCTCACAAACATCCGACCATTGGAATTTGGTAGCTTTCTGGGTCAGCTTAGTTAATGGTGCTGATATACAAGAAAATCCTTCTACAAACCGCCTGTAGTATCCTGCTAATCCCAATAAGCTACGGACTTCTGATGGCGTAGTAGGTCTCGGCCAATTCTTGACTGCGTCGATCTTTTGAGTATCGACACTAATACCCTCGTCAGATATCACGTGGCCTAAGAATGCTACTGAGTTCAGCCAACATTCACATTTGGAGAGCTTTGCATATAACTGGTGATCCCGAAGGGTTCGCAATACTATCCGCAAGTGACCCATATGTTCTGTCTCTAAACGGGAATACACTAAGATATCATCAACGAATACCACCACGAACACATCAAGATAAGGCCTGAATACAGTGTTCATGAGATCCATAAAAGCTGCCGGGGATTTGTTAGCCCCAACGACATTATTAGGAACTCAAAATGCCCATATCTCGTTCGGAAGGCTGTTTTTGGAATATCTTTCTCCTTGACTCTCAACTGAAAATATCCTGAACGTAGGTCAATTTTGGAGAAATATTTGGCTCCCTGGAGTTGGTCAAATAGGTCATCAATCCTCGAAAGTGGATATTTGTTCTTTATGGTGACCATATTCAACTGACGATAATCGATACACATCCGTAACGATCCGTCTTTCTTTCGTACGAACAAGACTGGCGCACCCCAAGGTGAAGTGCTAGGCCTAATGAAGCCTTTATCCAGCAAGTCCTTCAACTGTACTTTCAACTCTCGCAATTCCGTTGGGGCCATTCTATATGGAGGGATAGAAATTGGGTAAGCATCAGGTAACACATCGATGCCAAACTCAATCTCCCTTTCAGGAGGAAGACCTGGGAGTTCATCTGGAAAGACATCCGGAAATTCATTGACTACAGGAATTGATTGTAGAATAGGCGACTCCGCCTCCGCGTCCATAATGCGAATAAGATGGTAGATATAACCCTTGGAGATCATCTTTCTTGCCTTAAGGTAGGAAATAAACCTGCCCTTCGGCGTGGCAACGTTTCCCTTCCACTCAAGGATGGGTTCACCAGGAAATCAAAATCTAACCATCTTCATATGACAATCAACACTTGCATAGCATGATGCCAACCAATCCATTCCCATTATTACATCAAAATCAACCATTTCTAATTCAAACAAATCTGCCGAGGTTTGACGACTACAAATCGTCACAGTGCAACCTCTATATACTTGCTTGAAGACCACGGGATCTCCTATTGGAGTAGATACCGCAAACTGTTTACTTATTAATTCAGGTTTGACATCAAACTTATCAGCCACCAGGGGTGTAACGTAAGACAATGTGGATCCTGGATCAATCAAGGCATATACATCATGAGAAAGCACTGATAATATACTTGTAACGACATCCGGAGACGACTCAAGATCCTATCGACCTGCTAGAGCATATAAGCGATTTTGAGTACCACTTGAACTCAGTACTGTACCGCTGCCTCTACCACGGCCTGTTGGCTCCTGGGGACCCCGTGCTGGAGGTCGAATTGACAAGGAAGAACCAGATGCAGATCCGGCTGGCTGAGCAATACCACCATCTCTCCTACTAGGACAATCCCGTATCATATGGCCAGGCTGTCCGCAAAAGTAACATGCATCAGAACCTTGACGGCACGGTCCAGGATGGCCCTTGCCGCACTGATCAAAACGAGGCATTGAGGACCTCGTCTGGCTGGTATCTCTATGATGTGGCGAGCCTGAAGCCCGCGAACCTTGATCTGAACCCGAATAAATAGATCGACCATATCAAGGCCTCTGAAACTGTGAAGGGGCACTAGTTCCAGACGGTGCCCAACTCCTCGAAGGCTGGGGCCTGATACTACCTTTGAAGTCACCAGAGCTTCCTGCAAACCTTGATCTCTTGTGTTGGCCCCTATCCTGTTCCCTATCCGCTCTTTGTTGATGCTTACGATCCTCTAGTGTCTGGGCATAAGCCTGGATAGGAAAGATATCCATGCCCTCTATCAAGGACATTGTTGTACACTCATTTATCAAATGGGGTCCCAATCCGTTCACGAACAGATGGACCCTATCACCCATCTCAGCTACCATATGGGGAGCGTACCTTGCCAAAGAGTCAAACTGCATGCTATACTCTCGTACACTCATATTACCTTGCTTGAGGTTCAAGAATTTGTCAGCTTTGGCTCGCCGTACCTCAACCGGTAAATAGTGGCGAAGAAATGCCTCAGAAAATTCGTCCCACACCGGTGGAGGAGCATTTGGACCTCTGGATCTCTCCCAACTATCATACCAGACGACTGCCAAGTCCCGTAACCGATAAGAAGCTAGTTCTACTGCCTCTGTATCACTGACATGCATAACCCGCAGTGTGCGGTGTATCTGGTCAATAAAAGCCTACGGGTCCTCCTTAGAATCAGACCCGGTAAATAATGGAGGATCAAGATTAACAAAATCTCGAACTCTCGTACTAACCGGTCCATCCGTAGCATCGGTGTTTTGCCTCTGAGCTTGGGAAGCTACCAAGCTAGTCAGTAACTGTACCGCAGTCCTCAAATCCCGGTCTGTAGCACCAAAAGAAGGGATTGGAGATGCTGGGCGGTTCCTAACATCCTCTGGGAAAGGAGGAGTAGATGAGGTCCGAGATGGCATCTCACTTTGAGGCTCACTTTGGCCTCCTCTATCTTGGGGCACCTCACTGGTACCCTCTCCGGCATTTGTATCGAGCCGTCTACTATTTGTTTGCTTCCTAGCCGAAGGCATCGCTGTAGGTAAACAAGATGAATGTTAGAAATGAATGCTTACAACTCAGCTCAACGCACGATTTAGATTTAGAAAGAAGGTAACATTCCTAAATGTCAAGTAGCCTTCTGATTATGAAATATGGCGCGCTACACACCCATAATCAAGACTCTACTAGACATGGCTCATAGACAATCCCTAGGACACAACCTGCTCTGATACCAATTCTGTCATGACCCAACCGGAGGGTCGCGACACGGCACTGGACCCTGCTCTCAGAGTGCCGGCGCACCCCTCATATCTGCTATCTTACTTTCTTTATTATCCATAAGGCTTGTAATACACATGCAATTTCGAATAACAGCATAAGGGACTGAAACATCATACCATGGAATAAACATACTTATATACATAATGTGCCAACAAGGTTACAATGCAAAACTATTCAACATAATACATTTGCCGATGAGGCAATACAACTGTACATGAGTCAACCCAACACTTGTCTATACATACACTGACATTTGTCTATGAGCCTCTACAAGAACATACATTATGCAACCTATGTCGGAACAAGGCCCCGACATACCCAAAATGCCTATACAAGGTGCATACCAAGGTTGTAGCAAGTCCGAAAGATGAATCTTGCTAATATCTGCTGAACTGGATAGCCTACCGCGGTGGGGGAGCTCCGTCAATCGGTCTATCAGGACCTGCAGCACCCAAATAAAGGACGTCAGTACGGATAATGTACTGAGTATGTAAGACAGGAAACATAATATATGAGCAATAATATAAGCATCAGGATAAGGAACATACAACAGGTATCATCTGAATGCCTCTGAGGGCGACTAACCATGTCATGCCTGACGTGCATATGCATTTATATATATATATATATATATATATATATATATATATATATATAACTTTTGAAAATCATCATATACATATTTACGCCACTGTGGGCCTCATCATCATCATTATCATCCTCATCATACCCAACTGATCAGTGGTTGCACATTAAGTGCCATCGCCCGGCCGATTGTAATGCGGCTCGGTGTTTACATATATATATGCACAATAGGTGCCATCGCCCGGCCGACTATAGCGCGCGCAGTGTAGTAAAATAGATAATGCATGCTATGCTCTTATGACTCATTCTATTATGAAGACGTAAGGTCAAGGAAAATAACAACACATCAGTCCTCCCATAGAGGGGAAACAATATAAGCATCCCTAGCTTCTAAGAATAGAGTATTCTTTTGGGGCTCGTCCATTGCATTGTATTCAATAGGAATCGTGCAAAAGAAAGAACGGTATAGTCTTACATACCTGGTATATATTGCACCAGTTCTCAAGCTTACGCAATGGCTAAGATTCCTTAGTGTACAATTAAAGAACAATTCCATCGTTACTCATTTAGCGTCGTAGCTATCATTTATTACAGTCCCCTAATTTTGTATGGTGCCTCTTCACACCCTTCCTCCTCTAAACCTTACCAAACATAGTTATAACACATGCAACTCATTTACGACCCATAATAACCGTGACTCATTCCGTTTAGCAGTATTTATCTTGATTTCATGGTTTCAAATCACCCTTCCATGAGTCCTTACAGGCATGCAACAACATATCATGAATGCTCAAGGGAAAATTGCATGAAAGGGAGTAATAACTTACCTTGCATGTGAATTCTCCAGCCTTTTTCCTTTGATTCCTCAAATTCTAAGTCTTTCCCTCAATTTGGGTTTGTAGGAGGAGGAAACTCAGCTCGGGTTTCTCTTTAGTTCTTCAATTTCTTGATTCCTTCTTCAATTTAGGGCTTGGAAGAGGAAGAAATTGATTATGTTGGCGTGGGATTATGGGAAAGGGTCGTGGGGGTCTTCTTTCTAGAATGAACACACTTCATTGCTATTCGGTTGCCTCATAGATGTGCACACGTGGAACACCGTCTTTTCATCACCCACTTGGAAAGTGAGTTCTCCGGCTTCCACATCAACAAGAGCCTTCCCTGTAGCAAGGAAAGGTCTTCCAACAATAATCGGCACCTCATAGTCCACTTCACAATCAAGAATAACAAAATCCACTAGGAGAATGAACTTATCAACACGAACCAATACATCTTCAATCACTCCCAACGATCTCTTCATTGTACGATCGACCTTTTGTAATCCCATAGATGTGAGTCTTGGTTGCCCAATTCCCAAGGTCTTGAAAATCGAATCTGGCATCAAATTAATATTCGCCCTAAGATCACAAAGACCTTTGGCAAACTCGGCACTTCTAATGGTACACGAGATTGTGAAAACACCGGGATCTTCCAATTTAGGAGCCATCGAATGCATTTGATGAGTGCTTTGATAGTTTCAAAATTCATCGACCGCTTATTTGTTACCAAGGCCTTCATAAGCTTTACATAATCGGATATTTTCTCAAAGGCTTCAACGAATGACACATTTATCGAGAGAATCTTCATCATATCAATGAACTTTTTGAATTGATTCTCGCTATTTTGCTTGGCGAGCCTTTGAGGATATGGAGGAGGTGGCTTAAGAAATGGTGCCTTAGCCTTTTGCACTACCGGTTCCGGTATGTCAATAACATATTCCCTAGACGGGTGCACTCCCTCTTGAGTCTCTTCCACCGTGTCATCAATATCAATCCGCACTTCATCATTTTCTTGCACTACATTGTATGGGATCTCCTCTTCTTCTATCACTTGCTCATCATCCACAAGTTGCCTTTGACTTGAGGTGGGTGCATTCCCACCTCTTCCACTTCTTGTAGTAACGGCCATGGCATGCCCCGTATTGTTCCCACCCTTCGGGTTCACTACCGTGTCACTTGGTAGTGCCCCCTTAGGATGAGAATTTAACGCTTGAGAGATTTGACCCATTTGCACCTCTAGATTGCGGATCGATGTGTTCTGTGAAGCAAGTTGGGCATCGGAATCGGCATTCTTCTCCATCAATTGCTTAAACATGTTCTCAATAGGGCCCATTTCATT
Organism: Nicotiana obtusifolia; assembly: GCA_002018475.1. Lineage (NCBI taxonomy): Eukaryota > Viridiplantae > Streptophyta > Magnoliopsida > Solanales > Solanaceae > Nicotiana > Nicotiana obtusifolia. The sequence goes on from MCJB01004925.1 coordinate 61,822, forward strand.
GTTGGAAGAACTAGGACCATAGGAAGGATAAGGAGGTGGCTTACTCGGTTGTTGATACATCGGGGGTCTTTGAGAACCCGACCCTCGATTTTCTTTGATTGTTTTTCCACCTGCCTTGGTTGTTGCCTCCCCAATTGCCTTGGTTATTATTGTTATGCCAATTCCCTTGGTTGTTGCTTCCACTCCAATTTCCTTGATTGATTCTACCATTCCAATTACTTTGATTTTGAGAATTTCAATTGCCTTGATTGTTTGAAAGTCTCTATTGTTGTTGACTAGGGCCTTGGAAGTTGTTTCATTGCTCTTGAAAATTGTTCACATATTGGACCTCTTCTTCTTGGTCATTGTAAGAATCGCCTTGATCAAATCCACTATCATCTTGCACAAAATTGTCATTATTTGTTGGACTTGAGGGCTTTTTGTTCTTCTCTTGTTCACCATCATATTTACTCCCTCCATTGCATTGACTTGCCTCGAGTTTTGCACTTGTTGGAGTTGAGCCTTTGCCAATTGGTTCGTGGTGGTTGTCAACTCGGCTATGGCTGGTCCATGATCATGTAACTCTTTATAAAGAAGAATCACATTGGAATCACTTTGTGGAATATTGGCTCTAGATTGCCATGCCGATGAAGTATCCGCCATCTCATCCAAAATATCACACGCCTCCGCATAAGGCGTAGTCATGAAGTTCCCACCGGCAAGTTGATTCACTACACATTGGTTGGTGGTATTGATCCTCCGATAGGAAGTTTGTTGAATCATGTTCTCCGTCATATCGTTGTTGGGGCACTCTTTCACCGTTGTTCTATATCTTTCCCAAATCTCGTGTAGTGGTTCATTAGGCTCTTGCTTGAATGCTAGAATTTCATCCCAAAGAATAGCCATGTGCTCGGGAGAGAAGTACTTTGAAATAAATTTCTCCGCTAGTTCAGCCAAGTATGAATAGAATGATTTGGCAAACATTCCGACCAATCTAAAGCTTTCCCCCATAGAGAGAAGGGAAAAAGCCTTAGCCTCAAAGCATCCTCGGAGACATTTGTTTGTTTGCTCCCCCAACACATATCGACATACCCCTTCAAGTGTTTATATGCATTTTGACCCGGTGCACCAGTAAAGAACCCTTGTTGCTCGAGCAAAGTGAGCATCACGTTGGTTATTTGAAATTTTCCTTCTCTAATACGGGGAGGGACTATTGCACTTGTGTACCCTTCATTTAGTAACACTCGTGTGGAGCCGCTCGTGGTGGAGGTGGGGGTGGAGCGGGCACATTCTCTTGAGGCACTCAGCCTCGTCTATTGGTTTGAGGTTCAAGAGGGACCTCATCCATTTGATCATCCTCAACGTCCACATCCCCCAAAGCTTTGTTTTTGAGCTTATTGTTTGCCATGATTTCACCTACAATAACTCAACACGTTAGTAACAAGGAAGGAAAAGAAGATATTCCCAAAAACACACCTAAACATATAGCTAACACTGTTTTTTAGCTCCCCGGCAATGGCGACAAAAATTGATCTCGACCAATTTCACTCCTCTATTCGAGGTTATGAAATGCAACAGTAATACCCAATAAGAGTCGGGGTCGAATTCCGCAGGGAGCTATATGTATGGGAGTTAGTAGTATATATCTTAGCGTGTGAATTTGTATACCTAAATTTGCACTTCCGCAAAAATTAGTTTGTTTTAAATTCTAATTTAAACTACAGTTGCAATTTAAGAAATAGAACTAGGAAATAGTTTTTGTTGTTTTTCAAATGTTGTGAAAGACCTAGGGGTATGACCTTCGTCTAGGTGTTTGCCTAACGAGCTGTAAAATTTAAAGCTTGTTTTATTGGTCGGGGTGTATTATAGCTATCAACACTCGGTTACCCACTCAATACCTCTCGGTCAGAGAGTGATTTTGCCCAATTTGGCTTTCTCAAGTCCAAATGGGTATTGAACAAAACGGTTGATAAAAAGCTCAATTCAGGTTTTACTATTTCTAGGTTCAACCCTTTAATTGGGTTTATAAATCTCTCGATTGACCCAATTTCTTGCTAGCCAAGTTCTCCTTGATTAAGTCTCTCTTTCTCAAGTAGAGTTCAAGTCAAATAGGCATGAACTAATATTTGCAACCATTAATTCGTCAAATAAAAGCAAGAATAAGGCTAAATAATAAACACTCAACCATAAACAAGCAATAAATCAAATACCATTAAGTTTACACACTAGGGTTGGGTCACAACCCTAGTAAAAATATAGCTACTCATATTAGAAATTGAAGAAAAAGAAGAAGAAATAAAAATTAAACTCATATTGCAAGATTGAAATGACAAAATCTATGTTAAAATATCTCAAAATATGAAAAACTACTAAAAGAAGTAAAGAGAAACGACTATTGTAGCTGTTGATGTCCCAAGTTAACCTAAAAATGTGAAACTTATCTATTTATCAGGGCTGAAAATTTCAGATAAAAATGCCCTTTCGGATGTTCTGCTGCCGCACAATTTCATATGCGGTTCGTAGTTTTCTTTAGCTTCACAGGATTGGAAGTCTGTGGCCGCATAATTCTGAACTGCGGCCGCACTGCACTCTTTCTGCGGTCCGCACTTTTGCACGTGCGCTCGCACCTTGCTCTTCTGCGGTCCGCACTTTTACATGTGCGGCCGCACAACTCTTATTCTGCGTTCGCACAATAATTGTGCGGTCCGCACTTTTGCTGGACTTGAATTGCAAATTCTCTAAACTTTGCTCGCACTTTGCACCAGTCTCTGATGGGTTTTCCTTCATAACCTGCGGCCACAGATGATATTCTACGGTCCGCACTTATGAGCTTTTGTGTCTTTTTTTTCCTTGAGTTTAGATTACTCCTTTTTGAGTTGGATTTCATCTTGGGAGTTCATCTTTCAATATTCCTGCAAATAAGCACATTTCATCAGTTTTCGGGAACACAATTAAACGCTTTTGGACTAAAACAAAAGCTAAAAGGCGCTAATAAGTAGTCAAAATCCCCACTTATCAGCAAGTCAAAAGAACAAAAATTTTGGTCTAGGAAAAGTAGGCTGCCAGGTTGGGCTAAAAAGAATGTGATTTATCCTTTTGCCTATAGAAAGGGACCCAAACTAGCTTGGGTTCCTAAGACTAACCGCTGATTTCCTTTTTTAGGTCCAAGTGAAGGGGAGCAGCCAAATATGGTACACGGATAGTGGCTGCTCAAAGCATTTGATAGGAAGCAAGAACCAGTTTCTTTCACTTGAGAACCTTAAATGAGGTAATGTCTCATCTGAAAATGGGAAGTAAGGTGAGATCATTGGGGTTGGAAAGGTAGGTAAAACTGATTCTCACTCTATTGAGAATGTCTGCTTGATAGATGGACTGAAGTACAGTCTAATAAGTGTATCACAATTGTGTGATAGAGGTAACATAAAAGCATTCACCTCTACAAAATGCTTTGTGATTAATCTTACCATTGACAAGATAACTTTGCAGGGAAAAAGAGTGAACAACATATATGTTGTGGATCTATCCACAATTTCAGATAATGAACTCATTTGCTTAAGTATGTTGGATAATGATCCCCTCCTTTGGCACAAAAGACTTGGGCGTGCCAGTCTAAGCCAACTCAACAAACTAGTCTCCAAGGACTTGGTGATAGGATTGCCTAACATTAAGTTCAAAGATAAAGTTTGTGAGGCTTGTGCAAGGGGGAAGCATATAAGATCCTCTTTCTAAAGAAAGAAAATGGTCAGCACTACCACGATGATGGAATTGGTCCATATGGATTTTTGTGGTCCAATGAGAATACTGAGAAGGGGGGTAAGATATATGTTATGGTGCTTGTTGATAATTACTCTGGGTTTACGTGGACATTGTTTTTAACATCTAAAGATGAAGCATTTGACATGTTCACTTCTTTTGTTAGAAAAACTCAAAAACAACTAGGTAATCAACTTTCATCAATTAGGTCTGATCATGGTACTGAATTTGAGAATGTTAAATTTGCTGAATTTTGTGATGATCATGGTATAAATCATAATTTTTAATCTCCTAAGACTCCACAACAAAATAGAGTAGTTGAAAGAAAGAATAGGACATTGAAAGAAATGGCTAGGACTATGCTTCTTTCTAGTAAACTGCCCCATAGTTTCTGGGCAGAAGCTGTGAACACTGCATGCTACATCATAAATAGGTGCATGACTAAACCTCTTGTTGAGAAGATTCTCTATGAGTTACTTAAAGGGAGAAAACCAAATATATCCCATCTTAGGGCATTTGGATGCAAATGCTTTGTGCATAATAATGGTAAGACTCCCTAGGTAAGTTTGATCCCAGAAGTGATGAGGGAGTATCCTTGGGATATTCTTCACATAGTAAAGCTTATAAGACATATAACAAAAGAACTATGTGTGTAGAAGAAAGTGTGCATGTTGCTTTTTAAACTATGTGTAGAAGAAAGTGTGCATGTTGTTTTTTAAACTAACATCCTTTCTGAGAGGCAGGAACAAGATGATGAAGAGATTGGACTGACAAGAAACTCAAATGATGAAGCCACAGTCCAGCCTGAAGCTGCATCACAAGAAGGAACAGGTGATGGAACAAGTCCTTCCACCCAAGGCAACCTAACAGGGGGAACTAAGTAGAGAGGAATCGATCCTCAAACCTCGAGGGAACCTGTCCATCAACCTGTTTCTCGGTAACAAAACCAGGAAGGAACATTCAATGAAATTGACACTCCTATAGAAACATCCACGAATCTAGATTTGGATGAACCCGGTTCATCTGTTGATCAGAAGATGTATAGGGGAATGATTAGCTCTCTGTTATAACTCACTGCTAGCAGACCTGACATTGTTTTCAGTGTAGGCCTTGTGCTAATTTCAGGCAAATCTAAAGGAGTCTCACTTGATGCTGTCAAGAGAATTTTGAGATACCTAAAAGGCACCACTGACATTTGTCTATGGTATCCAAAAGGTAGTAATTTCAACTTAGTGGGATATACTGATGCTAATTATGCAGGTTTTCTTGTGGATAGAAAGAGCACCTAAGATGTGGCACACTTTCTTGGCTCATGTCTTGTGTCTTGGGCCACCAAAAAGCACAATTATGTGGCCTTATCTACTGCTGAAGCTGAGTATGTTGCTGCTGCCTCATATTGTGCTCAATTGTTATGGATCAAACATCAATTAATGGACTTTGAAATTGATGTAGGTTGTATCCCCATATTTTGTGATAACACCAGTGCAATTAGTATGACCAAGAACCCGGTTCATCACAAGAGAATTAAGCACATAGATGTTAGGCATCACTTTTTGAGGGACAACTATGAAAAGGGATTGATCACTGTGGAATTTTGTGCTACTGACAAGCAAATAGCTGACATCTTCACAAAAGCTTTAAGTAGAGATAACTTTGAAAGGGACAGGTTAGAATTAAGATGATTAAGATCATATAAAAGGAACCGGTTCTCACTTAAAAAGTTGGTTAGGTTGAGGAAGAGGTTCCAAGAATCTGTTCCATCTGTGCAGGAACCCCTCGAAGACCTATTGCGAAGAGTGTCTGACAGTTACAATCCTAAAAGGAAAAAGAGTTCAGGAGTTAAAATTCCTGGCACTGCAAGGGCAAACAAGAAAAGAAAGACTCCTCATACAAGAGGAAGAGCTACAAGGAGTTAGAATAAGCAGAGTGAGGCTGATCTTGAGAAGGCCTTGAAAGAAAGTAAAAGAAAAGCTGATGCAAAGGGAAAAAAGAAGGTGAGTGAGCATGTTGAGGCAGTTGAAGTTGAGGAGATGGACCTGGTCCTTCACGATGAAGAGGAGGTAGAAGAGGTGGAGGTTGTGACTCCAAAAGCAAAGAAAATCAAGACTTCCAAAAATAAGTCTCCTTCGAAAACAAAGTCAGCAGAACCTTTTACCTTGGCAAAAGGAACCAGGTTTGCCTTGAAGTCTAGAAAAGTGAAAGTAGTGGAGGAAGAAGAGAGTGAAGAAAAAGAAGAATCTGATGTAGAGAAGGACACGATGGTTAAATTTGGGAAAAGAACCATCCTAAAAGATAGACTCCTCAAGGATTTGGAGGAGGAAGGCATGATGATGCTGCTGGAAAAACTACAACTACAGGGTTGGAAGGACATGGTCCTTCAGATGGATGGAAAACTTGTCAGAACTGAGATTGTGGAGTTCATGGCAAACAGTGAGATCAAGAATGGCAGCGTCACCAGTGTGGTAAAGGGGGTGACTGTGAGCTTTGATGACAAGGAATTGGGAGAAATTCTGAGAGTACCTGTTGAAGGGTACAATGACTACAAAAAGTTAAAATGGCCAAGCCTAGAAAACCTCCCCATATCACTTACCATTACAAGGAAGTTTGGTGACAATGAAGAAGAGCTCAGCCCAAGGCTATATACAAAAGTGAGATGAAGCCTCCCCACAAAGTGCTATTTGAATTTGGTAACAAGGTTGTGCTGCCTAGGTAGAAGAGAAGACACATTGCCACATTCATGGACCTGGTCCTTATGGAATGTTTGGACAATGGAAGGCAGATCAACTGGCCTGGGTTTATCATCCAGCATCTTGATAGGATTCTTATTGGTACCAAAACTCATACCATACCCTATGGTTTCATTCTTACGGCTGTACTTGCACACTTCAAGGTACCCATCAAGAAATGGAAGGTTGGTACAAGCAAAGATCACTTTGGGGTTTGACTGCATGTGACTATGAAGTCTACTCCACTCCCAAAGAACCTGGTTCATCCTAGAAGGTATCTGTGAACAGCAAAGTGCGAGCTTTGATACAAGAGAGGGGGGCTAAGGATGCTGAGATTGAGAGGCTGAAGAAGAGGCTGGCTGAAGTTGAAACTGAGAGGGATGCTCTCAGGGCTGAGCTTGCAAAGGAGAAGGAGAAGAATGAAGGAATTCTTCATGATATGTTAAAGCTACTTCAGGCTAGAAACCAAGAACCTGGTCCTTCCCAACCTTGAAACCTTCCTAGCCTAGTTAGACAAACCAGTGACCCCGATGAGATTTCTTTTTATTCTTTTGCTCATGATCCAGTATCTTTATTTTTCTTCATGCTTTGTGGATGACTAGTATCGATGTTAATCAACTGTTTTTGTGCTCTAACTATTTGTTGATGCTTCTTCGATAGCTAATATCATTAGATTGATATATGATGCTTGACTCTGTGATTACATTTGAAGTAGCCCCAGTGGCCATGAGTAATATCTATTAAAATCTAGTTATCTAACATAATTATGCAACTTTCCGATGATGCCAAAAGGGAGAAGCTATGTTATGCTTTTTACTTTGGACTGTGATATTTATAACCTAATGAACCTGGTCCTTGATGATTTGTGACTTTAAAATGGAAAGTTATCTAAGATTGTGTTGATGCTGAGCTGAGTTGACACAAGGTCTATGCTTATGAAACGCGCATAGTTTGCCATCATCAAAAAGGGGGAATTTGTTGGTCCAAGTGAAGTTTGTTTTGATGATTGATAAAGGAACTCAAGCATGGACCAGGTCCATACACACTGTACACAGACACGGGCAGATTCAAGCACAAGGCATGCACGTAAAGGAGATAAACTTAAGTGGTTATTCCGATAATCCCTGAACGAAAAGGTTGCATATTTGATAAGGAGCAGGATTCCTTACTTTAAGAGAACTCTATCCAAGATAAGGAAAGAGTTAGAAGTTAAAGATAACTAGAAGTCTTCCACCAAGGAAGAGTAAAGCATTAGACTTCTAGTTAATCCTTATTCTACTAACTCTATAAATATCAGTTTTGTTCTCTTTTACAGGTGATGCACATATACAGAAGTTAAGCACGAATTGAGAGAAAAATAACAATGCATTTTGTGAGCAATTCCAGTGAGATTTAAGAGTGTGATCCTGAAGCTACACGAACCAGATTGAAGAACCAGCTCCATAAAAGGTTTTATGTGTTTTTCTTTATTTCTAGTTCAACTGTAGTAGGCGTTTTAAGTCGTACCTTTCAGCTTTCTAAGAAGCAAATTGTACTAGGTACCTGAGTTGTATCTTTCAAATTAGAGTTAACTTAAAGTAGTCGCACCAGCCTGTGGCATGTTGCTATAGGGGTTAGAGTTAATCCTTAGGTTTGCAAGAGGTTGTAAACTCGAGTTGTATTGTTCAAGTTAGAGTTAACTTGAAGCAGTCACAACAGCCTGTGGCTGGTTGCTACAAGAGTTAGAGGTAATCATTAGGTTTGCAAGAGTTTGTAAACTTTGTTGTTGGCTCAAGTTGTAGTGAAGTGTTTGGGAAAAATCCTACTGGGTAGCAAGTTGTGGTTTTTTCACCTTTTGAGTCGTGTATTTTTCACGTAAAAATACTTGTGTTCTTTACTTTCCGAATTTACTATTTTCGCAACAGTAATATAAGGAACACATAGAAGAACTAGGTCCTTTTATAATCTGTGCAAGCGAAAAATTGGACACCACACAAATCATCTCCCCTCCCCCCCGCCGTCCCTCCTCTTGTGTGACATTGAAGTATAAAACATCAATACTAAAGTTATGTGCCTGGGCTAGTGTATACTTTTCAATATTGAGCACCAATGCAGCAGAAACTTATCCTTCCACTAGTTTTGTGTTTATTTTCTTTAACATCGATTGAGTGTTGCTTCAATTTCTCAAAGCCTTCTTCTACAAGCTAACACAAAAATGACTATTAGTTAACTCACTGTGCTGAATGTGAATAAAATAATACTTTTGCTGCTAGAGTAGAAAATTCATAACAGACTAATCCTGAATGAGTTAACTGATTAACATCTACTAGTACATTCAACTTAAATAGAAAATGAAACTTATACTGTAATATTTATGGTAAAGTTACAAAAGAACTACACTCGTTTGGCAATGCAAAGCCTCAACTTTCTAAACTGCATGAGTGGCACTAGAAGAGAAGACTATGAATAAATATATTATATAGATACTGCACGAAAGGTGGCACAACATGAAAGTGAACAGGATATAATTTGAAAGTATAAATTTGTTAAGTTAGATATAAACAAGATGTATGCCGCTTTACTGCTAATTTGGTAACCAGACGAGACAACTGAGACCGAACCTTTCTATCTTCTTCTTTCTCTTTTTGTTCCAGCCTGCCGAGATGTTTCTATAATGATGAAGGGCTACTAGAAGGGAGGCTTTAGGAGATACAGTTAGATTGGATAGGTGTAGTTGATTGGAATAAAGACAGACAGACTTCCGTGCAAAAGACAGAACTCACTTGCCCGTCTAATCCAGATTCGTACCGCGTATGGGCCATTAAAAAAGGAAGTGTTTCTCCCTACTAGAGGTTTCTTCATTCTCCGGGCTCAACCCGAAACCTTTAATTAACAATGGTGAGATTCCATCCATCTACCACACTCCTTGATGGTGAGTTTCAATCTAGGACTGATGAAGTACTCAACGATTAACACAACCATTTGAATTTGACCAGGAAAAACGTCTATATTTCAGAAGCAATTAGTATAGTAGGAAGTATTATTAGAAAAATAAACAACATAAATCCATCTATCCACATTTCCAATATATACTTCATTAGTATGTTCAATAGTAATTCACTATGCAGAATCCATAAATTAATATATATGTACAGGACTAACCCATATGACTTGTCCAAAATTTGAACTGTTCCCTGAATTGGATCCTAACTCTATGACCTCGAACAAAGTAGAAAGTGCACCTTCTCCAGCAGTTTCAAGAGCCGTGCAAGTACCCAATGCCACACCAGGAGGCAATCTTCTCTTTTCAGCATAATCTTTTAAACTTTTGACAATTGGAATTCATTGAACCCTGTAAACAGATTTTGAACCCTTTTTGTTTTTCTTCCCGTGGATAGATTTTGGCCCCTCAGATCCCATTTGTTCTCTGTGGATACCAATACAAATAAATCCCTAGTTTTGGTAGCTTGTGTAGTTAATACAAATCCTCTCTGTGAATTGAATGACAAACGAGACAAAAGAGTTGGTGAGTCAATTGAAGACACCAACGATTTGACTTAAGCATCTAATATTAGAATAAAGTAATACACCTTTTTACAAGTGCTACGGAAGTGCATTTTCTTTTCCATTTTTACTCCAAATCTAGTAATCAAGGTTTCCATTAGAGTGTGATCATTCCTTGTATTGAAGAAACAAGGTTAAAACAAAAATCCATATACTCTTAAACCAGAATACCTAGTTACTATTTATTTTCTCTTGTTTTGTTTATGTGATATTTAAAAATTCAAAAGTCATTTCGTTAATCCTCTTAAATTCGTGTCTCTATCACGATCAAAATATGGATGGCCGCAAATCATATTTAGCGAGCGTCTGTCCCACTAGGCAAATCGGCATTAAGGCTGGCTATTGGTCCAGTTCACACCGGACCGGACCGGAATCCGGCCCAGACCGGTGTGAACCGAACCAATTTAGAGGGTGGGTGCCGAAACCAGTCACGAGACGATCTGGGGGTTTGGGACCGGACGGACCGGTTAAAAAATGGCCCGGAACCGGCCGGTTTCGGACCGGATCACTATAAAAAAAAGGCTGGATTTAAAATATAGCCGTTGGCCAACGGCTCTATTGAGCAAATAGCCGTTGGCCAACGGCTCTATTGAGCAAATAGCCGTTGGGCAACGGCCAAAAACGGCCATTTTACCTCATAACCACCCCTAACTATTTTTTCCTATAAATACCCCATTATTTCATCATATTTTTCACACAAATCATCCAATTCTCTCTAATTCTCTCAAATCATCTATAATATTGCTATTTTGCTACTTTGGCTATTTGTCTAAATTATACAATTTTGATTATTTATCAAGTTTTACTTGGAGTTGCTATCAAGTGAAGGTTCAAGTATCAACTTCACCCCAATTATATGGCTATATTGGTTGGTCGTTCCTATTTCTACTCTTTTATTATATTTTTGTGATATATTTATTTTATTTGTTATAATTATGTCTCAAAGAGGTTCAATTGGAACTAGTAGTGGGGGGTGGGCACGTGGTCTTCGGGAAATAGAGGTAAAGAAATTGTTGGTAGTTCTAGTCAACACGTAGATGAAAATAAATATTATCATGATTTTAGCTCTCTTAATCCACTTGATTCACAAAACGTAGAAGCGCAATTTAATTATCAAACTGGGATTAATTTAGAAGAACAACGTGAATTTCAAGCTAGTCCACCTGAAGTTTAGTCCGACTTGCCTCCTGTACCTCCCACTAGAAGCCCGGTTAAACGTAAGGATAGATCTGAGGTGTGGGAATTTGTACAGAAGAAAATTGAAAATCAGACGGCCGTTTATAATCTTTGTAGACAGGTGTGGGTTTTTAAAACTGGGGTAAATGATGGTGGGACGGGTAAAATTAGAACTCACTTAAGAACTAAACATCCTAAAGAATGGTCAATGCGGGCGGGGGGTATTTATTTTGGAACCGGGGGGGGGGGGGATAGCACATGACGAATCCTCGGGTGTCCAAGCTAAACTTAACCAAACAACAGGAGGGATTCTTAGTTATGATAAACAAAGGAATAGGGAAAATATTGCTAAACTAGTTGCGGTAGAGGGTTTACCTTATAGTTTTCCTTCTTCTACTGGTTTTGTTCGTTATATTCAAGCTACATATAATCCTTCCTTTAAAGGTTTTCCAAGAACAACTGTTAAAAATGATATTCTTAAATTTAAAAACGAATATAGAGATTATTTGAGATATTTATTTGATAACTTTGACACTAGATTATGCCTTACTACTGATATGGGTCGTTCTACAAATAACTTTGATTATATTACAGTTACTGTTCATTGGATATATCCTGATTGGGTCTTTCAAAAACGTATTATTGCATATAAAGTTGTTGATGAACCACACACGGGAAATTACATTTCAAAAACAGTTTCATCAATTTGTCGTGCATATTTTTTATCTAACAAATGTTTTAGTATTACAGTAGATAATGCTACGAACAACACAGAAGCACTTAGGAACTTGAGAACTATTTTAAACTCCCCTTTTGAGGAATTTCTTCATGTTAGATGTGCATGTCATATCTATAATTTAGTAGTCAAAGATGGTCTTGACTTATTTAACAACATTATTGAAAAGGTTGAAGTAGTTATTGCCTTTATATTTAGAAATATAAATCAAGAAAGAAAAAGAGAATGGGAAAGGAAATGTATAGAATTAGGAATGCCGATTAGGAGAGTTCCGAAAGAAGTTTGTACTAGGTAGAACACTCTATATGAAGATTAACTGTTGCTTATGAATATAGAGAGCCTATAACTCAAATGTATAATAAATATTTTATGGAACTTTATCACCTTAAGGAGGAAGATTGGGACTTTGTTGAATATCTCCTCCAATTTTTAGAAAAATTTTATCATGCTACTTTAGAATTTTCTGGACAATATTATCCTACTACTCCTACTATGTTATATTATATAGCTGGAATATCTGAATTATTAAGATTATATAGGCAATACAAAGAATATAAAATGGCTGTAGCGGCCATGATTGAAAAAATTTAAAAAATATTTTTTCCTAATTCCCCAACTTTTTTACATTGCTTCTGTGTTGCATCATGCATTTAAAATTAAATTAACTGAACGACTTGTTCGGGAAATATACGCAAATTTAGATATTACACCTCTTGAAATTGCAACTAATAACTACCCTAGTTTAGAAACTGCTCGTGGTAAAGTTTATGCAGATTTCCAGGCTGTTTTCGCAAAGTACAGAGCTTGGGCAGAGACTGCTACACCAATTGCGCCGTTACTGTCAACCGGTGAAAGTTCTTCTTCTCAAACAGGCAAAAGTCATGCGGGATGAGCAATTTTGGAGGACTTGATCAAAAGCTACTTTCAGAATAAGACGAGTACGGGGAGGAATACAGCGAGTTCCAAGCCTACTTAATCCAATATCCGAAGAAGCTTACAAGTTTTGGAACTCACGATTTTATTTTTGGATTATTGGAAGAGTCAAGAAGCACAATTTTCCATACTTGTAAAAATGGCCCGCGATATATTAACAATTCAAGCTTCATCAGTTGCGTCGGGAGCGCTTTCAGCCAGGGAAGATTTCAGATTGGAGATCACAGACATTCATTGAGAGAAGAGGCAATGGAGACGGGAGTTCTATTCAGAGATTGGATCAGAGCAGAGCGAAGAAACTTTGGAATACCGGAGCTTTCGCAGAAAAAAGACAGAACGTACATGGATCAAATATTGAGCGACGGAACAAGTGAAGAAGGGAGTCAAATAGCCAATGAAGTGGAAGATGAAGAAGATCAAGATGAAGACGATAAACCGGAACAACAACAACCAGTTCCTAAGGAAAAGCCTACGGCTATCTTTAAAAAATTAGCCAGCATGTTTAAAAGAATATAATTTTCTACATCAGAATACATATTAATAAAAATGCTCCAAGTTCTACAAAGTTTATGTCTTCTTATTTTTTATTTTTTACTAACTTTGTATATATTTCAAGGGTTGAATCTAATTATAAACTTTGAAACTAATTCAAAGTTTGCAAGAATATTATTATAACTTTTTTAATTCTAAGTTTTAACTTTGAAACATACTTTTCATTTCAAATGTATATACAAAGTTAGTAATATTTTGTTGTTATATTTTCAAAAACTTAAAATTTCCTTCTTCTACAAAGTTCATGTCTTCTTATTTTTTATTTTTTACTAACTTTGTATATATTTCAAGGTTTGAATCTAATTATAAACTTTGAAACTAATTCAAAGTTTGCAAGAATATTATTATAACTTTTTTAATTCTAAGTCTTAACTTTGAAACATACTTTTTATTTATTTACAAAGTTAAATAAAGGACAAATTTAAAAAAAATAAATAGAAAACCGGCAGACCGGACCGGAAAAACCGGTAAATCGGTAGCCGGTGCCGGTCAAGGTCCGTCTTAGCCATTTCCAACCGGCGAACTGGACCGGAAAATACCGGTTTGGTCCAATTTTAGCGCACGAACGGTACTGGCCGGACCAGAACCGAAAAAAATTTCCGGTCCGTGACTGGACCGGAACAGTGGGTCAACCAACCTGGTTTCTGATACTCGTACTTCACCTATTGACAATTCAATCACCGAGAGACTTAAGCAACAATATCTTTCTTCATTTTTCACCATCAATAGTGCTGTTTCAAGTTACGGTACATCTTCGTGACACTTGGGTGAATGGAATAACTCAAACTGTGCGCCTCCTCAAGGATCAACTCTCTCAACCCATTAATATTTGGAACAAAAATCCGGCCCTGAAGCTGCATAACACCATCATCTATCAATCACAACTCCCTTGGCACTGCTCCGCTGCACCGTGTCCTTTAACACCAATAAGTGAGGATCATCAAACTGGCAAGTCTTGATACGCTCTAACAACGATAACTATGCCACAACACAAGCAAGAATCCGGCTAGGCTTCGAAACATTTAATCATACGAACCAATTGGCCAAAGCCTGTGACTAGTGGCCTCTCTGCTACCGGTAAATATGCCAAACTGCCCATGCTCTCAGTCTTCCTACTCAATGCATCGGCCATTACATTGGCCTTCCCCAAATGATATAATATGGTGATATTATAGTCTTGTAGCAACTCCAACCATCTCCGCTTGCAAATTAAGATCCTTCTGCTTGACAGGTGCTGGAGACTCCGATAGTCGTTATAGACCTCAAATGAAACACCGTATAGATAGTGCCTCCAAATTTTCAAAGCGTGAATAATGACTGCCAACTCTAAGTCATACATAATGTAATTCTTCTAATGAACCTTCAGCTATTGAGATGCATAGGCAATCACCCTACTGTCCTGTATCAATATCGCGCCGAGCCTAACATGAGATGTATCACAATACACGGTGTAAGATCCCGAACCTTTAGGCAACACCAATACTGTGGCTGTAGTAAATGCAGTCTTGAGCTTCTGAAAGCTTAACTCACACCCGTCAGACTATCTAAAAAGAGTACCATTTTGGGTCAACTTGGTCAATGGAATAAAATAGATAAAAACCCCTCCATGAACTGGCGATAGTAACCCGCCAAACCCAAGAAGCTAAGAATCTCTGTAGCTGAAGCATGTCTAGGCCAGTTCTAAACTGCCTCAATCTTCTTAGGATCCATCTTAATGCCCTCGGAAGATACAACATAGCCCAAAAAGGCAACCGAGTCCAACTAGAACTCTCTGACAATCCCTCAAGAGTCTGAAATATGATCCGCAGATGCAGCTCATGCTCCTCTCGACTGTAGGATTAAACCAAGATATCGCAAATAACGACAATCACGAAGGAATCCAGATATGGCTTGAAATACCCGATTCATCAAATTCATAAAGGCTGTTGGGGCATTAGTCAAGCCAAATTACATCACTAAGAACTTGTAGTGACCATAATGAGTCTAAAAAGCTATCTTAGGGACATCCGATGCCCTAATCTTCAACTAATGGTAGCTAAACCTCAAATCAATCTTCGAAAACACCTTAGTGCCCTGAAGCTGGTCAAATAAGGCATCAATCCTCGGCAACAAATACTTGTTCTTGATAGTGACTTTGTTCAGCTGCCTGTAGTCAATACACATCCTCATAGAGCCATTTTTCTTCTTCACAAACAACACTGGTGCGCCCCAAGGCGAGACACTAGGTCTAATGAATCCCTTGTCAAACAAATCCTGCAACTGCCCCTTCAATTCCTTCAACTCAAGTGGGGCCATACAGTATGGTGGAATAAAAATAGGCTGAGTGCCCGGAACCAAGTCAATGCAAAAGCGGATATCTCTATCGAGTGCCATGCCTGACAAGTCTGTATGAAACACCTCTGGAAAATCACGCACAACCAAAACCGAATCCATAGAAGGAACTTCCACACTAGAATCACAGATATAGGCCAATACACCAGACACCCCTTCTCGACTATATGCCGAGTCTTCACATATGAAATAACCCTGCTAGTGAAATGACCACGAGTTCCTCTACACTTCAATCGAGGCAACCCTGGCATGGCTAACGTCACAGTCTTGGTGTGACAATCCATAATAGCAAAATAAGACGACAATAAATCAATGCCCAATATCATGTCAAGGTCCACCATATCAAGTAACAGAAGGTCGATCCAAGTCTCGTAACCCCCGATAGTAACCAAACAAGCACGATAGACATGATATACCATAATAGAATCCCTAACGGGCGTAGACACATGAATAGGGCACTCAGAGAATCACGAGACATAACTAGATATAAAGTAAAATCTGATGACGCATACGAATAAGTGAAATCTGATCAATTAAAAGTGATGCATCTCTATAGCTAACTGGAACAATACCTGTGATCGCATCAGACGACTCTTGCCTTAGGTATTGTTGGGAAAGTATAGAAATGGGGCTGAGCTCACCAATTTGACCTCCGCCTCTCGGATGACCTTTAACTTGCTGGCCTCTACCTTCAACGACTTGACCACCACCTCGGGCTGCTTGACCCCTACCTTTAGCTGGCTGAGCGGGTGGTGGAGCAACCAGTGTCGAAATCGTGGCACGAGTACGCTGCTATTGTCTGCTGCTCTTCAATCTAAGATAGTACCTCTTGATATGACCAACGTCGCCGCACTCAAAGCAACCCTGCGGCTAGCATAACTAATGAGCCTGAGACGATTCTTGATGACCCAAATGAACACCGTCGTAACTCTGTAACGGTGGTGCACTAATAGCAGCTGAAGGTGTGCTGAATACTAGCTGCTCAAGATGAGACCCATAAGGACCACGATTGCCCAAAACACTATATTCTACAAAGCGCTGAATGAATTAGCCTGGGAAGATTGCCTCTATTAATTGAACCCCTACCTCCAGACGAGGCACCACTAAAACTACCAAAATGACGAGGCCTCTTCTCAGATGCCGCCTCTCTGCCCTGACCACGAATCCTCTCGATCTATTTAGCAATCTCTATAACTCGAGTGAAAGAAATAGCATCCTCAGTCTCTCTGGCCATCTGCAACCTGATACCATAAGTAAGACCATCTATAAATCTCCTCACCCTCTCCCTTTCAGTAGGATCAAGACAACTGCATGGCGAGATAGGTCCACAAATCTAGTCTCGTACTGGGTAACCATCATGCTACCCTACTGGAGGTGCTCAAACTGACTACGGTAGTCCTCTCTCAGAGTAAAAGGGATGAACTTCTCCAAGAATAGATGTGAGAACTGATCTCA
Source organism: Nicotiana obtusifolia (assembly GCA_002018475.1). Lineage (NCBI taxonomy): Eukaryota > Viridiplantae > Streptophyta > Magnoliopsida > Solanales > Solanaceae > Nicotiana > Nicotiana obtusifolia. Next base: position 79,006 of record MCJB01004925.1, read on the forward strand.
AGTAAGTGGAAGTGAGCCTGTTGGCCTGCTGGAGGTCTCTCCCTTGACTGTGTAGCAATGACAGGCTGAATTGCTCCAATTGCTAGAATCACCAGAGTCTGATATCCATGAGTCATCTGCTCTGGCGTGTGAGTCACGGGAGTTTGGGCTCCTCCACAAGCGTATGAGATGGCTGGTGCTATAAGGAGCACACCGTTCTGGGCCACACTCTCCATAAGGCCCACCAAGAGGACTAGGGCATCCTGAAGTACTGGGGTGGCAATGAACCCTTGTGGGACTAGATATGGTCGAATTGGAGTGGCCGGAGCGAGGATCTCCTCTTCTTGCTCGATCTGAGGCTCTACAATCGGTGCTCCTGCGGGGGCTCTAGGCTGAGCTTTACCTCTGCCTGGGCCTCTACCCCTGTTAGTTGCTACAACCTAGGGCTCCATCTCCTGCTCGGCTGTGGATGCTGTGCGCGTCCTCACCATCTGTGAGAGAACATGAACAGAATAATTCAAACTTCAGTGATAGAATAAAGTCGCACGATAGAAAACGAAAGAAGTGACATTTCCTAAAGCCCTATAGTCTATAGAATATAAGTACAGAAGATTCCTTACTGATCTTTTAGACTCTACTAATCTTGCTCATGACTTGTGAGACCTAGGCAACCTAATGCTCTGATACCAACTTGTCCCGACCCGAAATCTCAACGACACGGGGCCCTGATGGCGCCTAACATTCACTTGCTAGGCAAGCCAATGTTAGCTAAAGCATTATCCAGTTTTAATAATTTAAAAGCAGAATATTAATAATTCAAGATTGATATAATCTAAAATACATGTGATTAGTACAATTGTAACGCAATCTAAACATATCCAGAAATACAGAGTCACAAGTGCATGAGCAACTAGAATACTATGAATATGATCTGAACGAAATATATTTGTTTAAAGCAAAATAAACAGTAAAGACAGAATAGAATGGGACTTCAGGGACTGCGAACGCCAAGCACCTCTACCTCAAGTCTCCTGGGCAAGTCGGATCTGAGCGAACTCCTCTACGCACTGCTGAGACCAACATTAAGATCTACACAAGAAGTGCAGAAGTTTAGTATGAGTACAACCAATCTCATATACTCTGTAAGTGTCGAGCGTAACTCTGACGAAGTAGTGACGAGGCTATGACAAAACACTCACTATAAACCTTTACGAATAATAATAAAAGACAACAGAAACATAGAGAAAAGCAAGTAAACTCGTAAGAATGGACCCGAAGGTCAACTAACAGAGGGCCCCAGAATAACATCATCTCATAACCTCATATCACAATATCGAGATAAAACACTAGCTACTGACAGCTACAGCACATCATACCCTGTTGCGATGTGCAACCTGATCCCAACATTTATCACAATATCTGTTGCGGCATGCAACCCGATCCCAATATCATATCATTATCTATTGCGGCGTGCAATCCCATCCCACTATCAATTTATTTCAATAAAGTTGCGGCGCGCAACCCGTTCCCACTCATTTACATAAACAACTTAACACAATCAATAACATAATCTCAACACGAAAGGGAAATAAAGCGTACAGAATATCAAGGAATTATTAGTACAAACGGTAATAACAAATAGCTCGTAATCACAAACCTCGAAAATTCATTAATACAAGAACAACTAAATGACTCACACAATTGGATATAACATGATAAAGTGCAACGAGTAACACAAAGACAACAAAGGCAAGTAAGGACATGAGACAATTAATATATACAATTAATACAGGTAGGAACATGTAGCAGGTAAGTAGATATTGAGCGAGAAATGAATAAATCAAAACAGGTAACAACTAAAGAAAGATAATAAGTAAGGCGTAGATAACAAGTAAGATCATGTAGCAATCAAAGCATGTAACAAGAGATAACATGGAATAAGTGATGACATAAGGGTAAATAGCCCAACCGGCATGCTATAATCCATGACAACGTATATACACTCGTCACCTCGCATATACACCGTCCCCACACATAATTCACATAGCAAATAGACCAATAAGTCCTAATTCCGTCAAGTCAAATCTAAACATGATACTTACCTGTTTCCGCAACCAACTCAATAATCAACCACGATTTTTCCTTTCGAACAAGCCTTCGAATCCAACCAGATCTAGCCAAATATCGTTCAAATAATTTAAAATAAGCGTTAGAAACTACCCACGAATGAAAAGGTTCAATTTTGATCATTTTTGAAAAAGTCAACAAAAGCCAACCCTAGGAAATTTCTACCATGAAATTTCTATTGATGTTAAAAACTCATAAAAATTAATGGAAATTGATTAAAAACTAGTTAAAGTTGATTACCAATGATTTAGAAAGAAAAGTTCTTAAAAAATTCGCCTCTAGAGTGTTTAGGGTTGAAAAATAAAGTGAAATGAGCTAAGTCTCGATTTTTTCCTCTTTTACCCAGCTGCAGGTATTGCAATTGCAAACTCTTGTTCGTAATTACGAAGCCCGCATTTGCAAAACACTGATCGCAAAAGCTACCAGTGCAACAGTTATGCAAACGTCATAAATGCGACAAGACCATCACATTTGCGGAGGACACCCCCCTCGCAAATGCGAGCGAGCTTCTCAAATGCGAGTCCACCTAGCAAAGTATCGTAAATGCGACTCGAGGATCGCAAAAGCGACCCCAGACCTTATCACAAAGCGAATAATTGTTTGCAAATGCGGAACCTTAGCCCTAGTAATTTCACAAATGCGATCGTTTGGCCGCAAAAGCAAGGCTCGCAAATGTAAGCCAGACCTTGCAAATGCAAGATTTGCAGGCTTGCACCAGCAAAGCCTTGCACCAACAATCCTCAAACCATCCAAACTCATCTGATACTCACCTAAAACTCACTCGAGCCTCTCAGGCTCCAAACCAAATATGCACAAAAGTGTAATAACATCCTATAAACTGGCTTGCTACCTCAAATAATCAAAATAACATCAAATAACAAGAATTGATCATCAAAACTCAAGATTTCAACTTGAAAACTCAACTTTTACAATTTTCCACATATTGCGCCAAAATGCACTCGGGTCATCCTAGACTCCAACCAAATATGTGTACAAGTCCAAAAATATATGAACCAAAATCGTCAAAATACTGATTGTTTACCAAAATTATTGATCGTGGTCAATTAAAGTCTCATCTTAGGCGAAAAATCACATTTTCTTCAAAATTTTAGGTAAAGCTTTTTGAAAAACAACAAGACCACACATGCAAATTGATAAACATCAAAGGAATCTATAAGAGGTCACAGAACACTGGAATTAAGGCTAGTACTTAAAAACGACCTATCGGATCATCACATTACTCTTTCCATTTAGATTCGAAAAAGAATCTTAATTACTATCTTTCCATTTAAATTCAAGAAAAAAATTTATCTTCAAATTTAAATTAAATGTTATTTTAAATATTTTCCTAAAATTTCAAGCGGCTTTATAGTAGCTTGCCACTTGGTTTAACCATAATGCAAACTTTATTTCTTATATATATATATATATGTGTGTGTATATACACATACATACATATTATGTGTGTATGTATGTATATAGATTTGACTTATAGTTCACCTGTATCTATGTAAAAATTTTATTTCATTTTTATCGTAATATTAAAATGGATGGATAAAAGATGAAAGACGAAAACTTTGACACATAATCCATGTAGTTCAGTGTTTGACCAAGCGGCTGATTGAATTGACATTTAATAATTCTTCACTTTTTAGACGAGATTGAAGTAATTTGAATTTGCCTTTAATAATACTATACTTTTTAAATGCGATCTCTAACTCATTTTTCCTGATGAGTTTTACTTTTAAACATTTTCAATCATGAAAAATGAAAAAAAAAAGGTCCCGGCCTCCAATCAATGTTCTAAATATCTTAAAAATATGAATATGGTGAAAAAAATATTCCACTTACATGGCACATGGATGGAGAAGCCCCCCTTGATTGTTTAATATATAACATTCATATCTTTTTGTTGAATATTTACTTTTTCTTCTAGTGCACTTTGCAATCTGGGTTTCAACATTTCTACAAAATGAGGCTGCAAAAGAAATTTGAAAAAAATGGTAAGAAACTGTCGATCAGTTCACTTTATGATATTTGTGTGGTGTATCTCACATCACCCCAGATTACCATTGTTAGAAACTAGGGGATAAAAGTATAACGGAATTTGAGTCTTAATTAAATACTCCACTAACCACTAACCTCTGGTATTGTTGCCATGTCCTCTTGAAACATCTCGAAGAATTTGTCCTTGTCAATTCCTTCAAGGATATGTTCATCACCCCTAGTTATTGACATATGTTTTTACTTTTAGTATAGAATGCAATAGAATGTAAACTGTGTGCGGGCTGGAACAAGGGCTTCCCTAAACTTTCGAATGTTTTTACCTTTTGTCAAAGGCCCCCTAAACCTTTTCTATTATTTATAATTGTTTATATTAGTAAGATTTTTTTAAGTTAACAAAACATTAACGTTTTGTTTTAATACACTACATTGATTCTAGTTATCAGATATTTTATTAGTAAATATGAATACTTGAATAATTTAACTCAAAATTTTAAAATATTAGATAATGTTATACCGTGGAATACTTAAAAGAGAACTTAAAGCCTGCAAGAAAATTTGATAAGACTATATAATTTTTTTATGGTTATCTAAATTAATCGTGTCTATTTGTCCAATCGCTGTCACATTACTAATGTTATTTTCTCACATCTTCTTAAGCTTTGGCTTTAAGCCTCCGATTACATTGAGCCTGTCACGACCCCAATTTTGCCTCTGTAGGATGTCGTGATGGCACTTAGTCTCTAAGACTAGGTAAGCCTAACGCTTATAGAATCAATGACATAATTTATCCAAAAACAACTATTGAACATGAACCATATATTGCTACATAAAGCCAACAGTCCCAACATGACATACAACATCCCAAAACCTGTAATACAAGTCATAAGCTCTACTGAATTCACTAGAAATTTCTAAATACAACTATTCCGGAATAGAAATAAACTGTACAAAATAAACTTCAGAAGGTGGCTATGAGGCCTGCGAACGCGACGGCAGGTATACCTTGAAGTCTCCGCAGCAATATCTGATTAGGTATCTAATGATCAATAAACTCCGAAGTACCTGGATCTGCACAAAATGTGCAGCAAGCATGGTATGAGTACACCACAACGGTACCTAGTAAGTATCAAGACTAACCTCGGTGGAGTAGTGACGAGGATTAGTTAAGACACCTACTAGACATAATAACCTGTACAACTATAAATGTGAAACTAACTGGGAACGATATCAATATAGAGCTAAGCATGATAAAATAACAAAACAATGCTTGCAATAGGAAACTAAAAGCAACAATTAGCAACGAGGCACAACAAGAATAATGCCGTGGAGTAAGCTAAATACAGTTTAAGTCCGATGAAACTAAGTAAGAAAAACAAGTAACAACTCAATAAGAACAACCACTTTCACTCAAGATCTATTCAACAATTTTCCCCGAGGTACCACACCTCATAATTACAAATCACGGGTCCCAATTCACGAATCCTACTCACTTGACATCTTGTTCCCACATTACAAATCTCAATCGCACGGACAACTCCCGTGTTGCACGGTCAAATCACGTGCCAATACCATTAATACCTCATATCTGCACGAACAACTCACGTGCTAAGGGAATGACCATATCTCATATTTGCTCGGACCATTCACGTGCCAACAATAACAATGACTTGTAACCGCACGGACAACTCGCGTGCCAATAGTACAACTCTTACACAGACGACATGTAAATGAGAATACATGTAAATGACCAATAAACATCAGGATTCATCTTCTTAAATCGATATGAGTGATTAATTACGTGTATGCTTATGCCAGTGTTCTATCACAACTCGAATCAACAAGTAAGATTAGAGACAACGAATGGTACATAGGAAACAACACAATATGTAAAATGCATAACTCACACAAGGTAGGCACACCTCTACACAAATATCATCAATAACAATGCTCCTAGGACATCACAAGTCATCACGAATCATCCCCGACATAGCCCCCTTGTCTTGCCACGTGCGCAACAATAAAGTAAATGCTTGCCTTGTCTCACCGCACGCGTATATTGATATTCTCACAGTAAATGCCTGCCTTGTCTCGCCGCACGCGCATAATGATATTCTCACCTTGTCTCGCCACATGCGCAAACCCATATATTTGTAGCCTACCTTGTCACGCCGCATATGCAAATATCAATGATAACAATAGCACGTATAACTCACGTGCAAACATCCCGACAATCCTTCGACAATATCATATGTGCCAAAACATAACAACACAATATAATGACTTGCACCACATATGCCCATATACCACAACATTTCCTTAAAACAACTCCAATACCACAGCCACACATAGCCATCAGCCCAATAACAGTGAGTACAACAACAACAACAACACGAGAGTATGTCAAGTAAATCAACATAAGAATTTCAAACACAAAGAAACGGAAGAACGAGCTCACAATGAAAGACATAACAAGTAATAATGGTTTAAAATAAAAATAAATCAACAATGAGAGAGATAATGTGTAACAACGATATCAAATAAGAATAACTCAACAATAAGAGAGATAACATGTAACAATAACTTCAAATAAAAATGATTCAACAACAATAGAGATAACACGTAACGATGATTCTAAATAAGAAAACCTCAACAATAAGAGAGATAACATGTAATAATAATTCGAAATAAGAACAACTCAACAATAAGAGAGACAACAATAAGAGAGATAACATGTAATAATGTTTCGAAATAAGAACAACTCAACAATAAGAGAGATAACATGTAATAATAATTCCAAATAAGAATAAGTCAACAAGGGAAGAGATAACAATAACTTCAATTAGGGATGATCAATTACGGAATAGATAACATGGCAATAAATGAGGTAACAACTTCAATTAAGGCATAAAAGAGTATATTTGGCAATAAAGGTAGAATATAAACCAATCAACTTCAATTAAGACGTGTAAGGGTAAATTTAGCAATGAAGGATTCAACATGATAACATAACTTCATTTAAATGTACATAAGAACCTAAGAGTCTAAATGGTCAAATTTTCACATATAAGTTGTGTACACACTCTTCACCCCGGGTACACGTCTTTCACGTAGTTCAAATAGTGCAAACAAACCAATCCCTACGGGGTAGTTTCCCCACAAAAATTTAGGCAAGATATTTACCTCAGTAGCCCTTAATCAATTCTAAAAAATAGCTTTTCCTTTATAACATCAAATAATGCAAGAAAAATCGATTCCAATAATTAAAGCTACGATCTTTACACAATTTCTCAGAAGTGAACCAGGACTCGCCCGGTCAAAACCCAAGTCCAATGATAGATTCCGATTACCCATGACCCCACGGGTCCATATATGTGATTATTTTCAAAATCCGAGTCCAAATCGACTCTCTAAACTCAAATTCTTATTTTTCAAAAACTTGACAAAGTTTTACAACTTTTCACTTTGATTCACATGATTTTGATGTTAAAATCAAAGATATAATGATGAAATATAATTAGAAATAGATTAGAATCACTTACCCAAAGTTTGTAAATGAAAATCCCTCTTCAAAATCGCCTCCTACCGAGTCTAGAGTTCCAAAATATGAAAATGAGACAAAAAATCCCCTCCCTCAGCTTTTTGTCCAATCGCAGGTGTCGCAAATGCGACCTGGGGTTCGCAAATGCGAACCCCGCAAATGCAAAGAAACCATCACAAAAAAGAAACCCTCCCATTCCTGCTGTCATTGCAAACGCGATGAATAGTTCGTAATTGCGAACATAGGACCTTTGCAAATGCGACCAAGAAGATCGCAAATGCGAACTAGCTCCCCGTAGGCTCCCATCGCAAATGCGAACACTGGGATCACAAATGCGAATCCAGGAGACTTGGCCTAACATCACAATTGCGATCCAAAACTCGCAAATGCGAGACCTAAGGCACTTGTGCAAAAACCAGAAGACTTAAACTCTATCAACACTCCGCTATGCGTCCGAACCTCACCCGAGCCCTCGGGACTCCAAACCAAACATCAATACAAGTCTTAAAACATAACATGAACTCGCTCGCGCGATCAAATCATCAAAATAACATAAATAATTATGAATCGGACCTCAAAACACTTAAATTCAACATGAAACTCAAGATCTTCTAAAAAAACAACCGCGCGTCCGATCCCTATCAAATCAACTTGTAACGACGCCAAATTTTGCTGTAACGACACGTCCGGTCGTTTTGAGTATTTTGGCCCCAATCCCCTATTTATTTCCTCCTCTATGTTATATTCTGTATATCTGATTTGCCGGGGTAGTTGATTTTGATTTCAGGTGAGTTTCGAAGTGAAATGGGACACATAGTCCCTAAGTTGGAAGTTTAAGTTGAAGGAGTTGACCGTAGCTTGAATTTTATGTAGATGACTCCAGAATGGAGTTTTGATTGTTATAATAGCTCCGTATGGTAATTTTGAACTTATGAGCGTGCTCGGATATTGATTTGGAGGTCCGTAGGTCGTTTCGGCTTGAATTGGTGAAAGTTTGGAAGTTGAAGGTTTGGAAGGTTGAAAAGTTTGACCGGGAGTTGACTTTACTGATATCATGGTTGGATTCCGATTTCGGAAGTTAGAATAGGTCTGTCTAGTCATTTATGACTTGTGTGTAAAATTTGAGGTCAATCAGAGTTGTTTTGGTATGATTCGACGTTAGTTTTGGAAGCCGGATGTTCATAGTTTTAGTAGGCCAGTTATGTGTTTTGGAACTTGTTGGTATATTCGGGCGAGGTCTCGAGGGCCCCGGGTGTGATTCGAATTGAATCCAGAACCAATTTGGACTTAATCATTATTTTGCTGAAGCTTCAGCTATTCTGGTGTCATCGCACCTGCGTTGGGAATGGCCGCAGGTGAGGACTCACTGGTGCGAGTGAAGAAGCACAGAAGCGGAAAGGGGGCAGCCTAGGCCTGGGTTTGAAGGTGCGGAGCCTGGGCGCAGATGTGCATCTACAGGCGCGATGGTTTTCATCCGCAGAAGCGGAACAGTGAGGAGCTTGGGAAGGACCGTAGGTGTGGTCGATTTCTCAGCAGAAGCGAGCAGCCGTCCGTTGAAGCGAAGGAGCTGGGCCTTAGTTGCAACCGCACCCGTGTTGGATTTTTTCGCAGGTGCGGGATCGTAGGTGCGACTGTTTGACCGCAAAAGTGGATATCACTGGGCAGAAAAGGCTTAGGTCGAGGGTTTTATTTTATTTTCATCTTTTGGACCTAGAGAGCTCGGTTTGTGGTGATGTTTCGAGGGATTTTCAAGGAAATCATTGGGTAGCTGATTCTAACCTGGATTTGGCTATATTACATGAATCCATTATTATTTTTGTCATTTAATTAGTAATTTGAGTTGAAAAATTTGGGAAAAATTTGTGAAACTTCTTAGACTAAATTTTGGGGATTTGGAAGGCTCTTTGAAGTCGGATTTGAGTAATTCTTGTATGGTTGGATTCGTTATTGAATGAGTGTTCAGATTTTTAAGTTTGGTTGATTCCGAGGCGCAAGCCTAGGGTTGACTTTTTGAGTTTACTTTTTATTTCTCTCTAAAGATTAACTTTATTATTTGGAATAGCTTCCTATAGTTAATATTTATGGTATGAAGTTGTTTTGGCTCGATTCGAACCGTTCGAAGTTGGATAATAGCGGGAAAGGCTTATTAGTGGATTGAGTTAGCGTGTTTTGAGGTAAGTGTCTTGCCTAACTTTGTGTGGGGGAATTACTCCTTAGGATTGGTGTTGTTTTGTGTTAATTATGATATGTGAAAACCGCGTACACAAGGTGACGAGTATGTACAAGGGCTAAATGTGTAATTGACCGGTTTTAGCTATGTAAATCCCTTTCATGGCTTTAATTGAGTTACCATAGTATGTTATATTCATCATCATTGGTCTTTCTTCACATTCCTTACTTGTCATCGTTAATACTTGTCTTAACTCTTGTTAATTGTCTTTACATGTTTAGTTGAAGTTATTATTCTCTTATTCGTTATTCATAATTTGACCGTTGATTCCCTTACTTGAAGTTGATATTCATGGAATATCTTATTGTTGGATTTGGTATTGAGTTATGAAGGCCGCGATTGAGCAAGTTGTAAATTATTGGAAAACCATTCTTTTTGAGTTATTCACTTTCAGTTGCTATTGTTTAGACTCTTGTGCATATTGTAGTTGAGCCTTGGGCTATTTATTGTGGAAACACTGTTATTGTTGACTTCTTTGGCAAGTTCTGATATTAGGCACTTGAGGTGCGATTTGTGATACATGGTGATGTTGATACGCATACGGTGGTATAAAGATTGTGGTTGAAATGCATGCGGTGAGATAAGGTGGGCTTGATACGCGTGTTGCTAGTAATGGAACTACTTGAAGCCATGCAGTGAGTTAAGGTGGGCTTGATATACGTGTTGCTAGTAGGGGAACTACTTGAACCCACGCTGTGTGATAAGGTGGGCTAAAACGCGGGAAACTATTTCAGGAAAAATAATTTTCAAAACTAAATGCAAGGGTCCCGCGGTGATATAAGGAAATATTGTGATTTGTTTTGTGGTATGAGACTACGAGGTGGTACCTCGTTAGTGATTCTTGTTGATACTTTTCTATTACATCACTTGTGTTTTTGGTTGTTCTGTTTCCTTGGCATACTATTCCTTGTTTTCTTCCGTGATGCCTTATTTGCCGTAGTTTAATGTAGCTATTCGTGGTATATTTCTCCATTGTTTCATTTTCATTGTTTATCATTATCACACTTTCATATACCTGTTCAGTTCTCTTCTTTATTCTAGTAGGGCCTTGACCTGATCCCGTCACTACTCTACCGATGTTAGGCTTAGCACTTACTGGGTACCGTTGTGGTGTACTCATGCTATTCTTCTGCACATCTTTTTATGTAGATCCAGGTACCTCTTACCAGCCTATGCACCAGCGAGTCGAGCTTGGATTTGGAGACTTCAAGGTAAACCTGCCGGCGTCCGCAGGCCTCGCAGTCACCCTTTATCTAGTCGTATTTCATTTTCCCTTTTTATAGACTTTGTTGTATAGGGATATTCAGTACACTCTTGTAGAGCTTGTGACTTGGTATCATCGGATTTTGGGAGTTTTGTTCTGTTGAGTTGCAGAGTTCTTTTATGATAGTTGTTGAGTTATTTGAATTTTTTTTTTGTCAATTCTCAGTTAAATTTTACATGTATATTAGGCTTACCTAGTCTTAGATAATAGGTGTCATCACGACATCCTACAGAGTGAAATTAGGGTCGTGACAAGTTGGTATCAGAGCCCTTGGTTCATAGGTGTTACGAGTCACTTGCAAGTTTAGTAGAGTCTCGTGAATCGGTTCGGAAACGTTTGTACTTATCTTCGAGAGGCTATGGAACTGTTAGGAAACTTCACTTGTTTATTCCTTATCGTGTGAATTTGTTGAATTCAAAATTCTATATCCTTTTGTTTCTATTCTCTCATAGATGGTGAGGGCACGCACCGCTGGATCATATAAGCAGACACCCGCACTCCCTGCTAGAGCCGCGAGAGGCCGAGGCTTGGGCAGTGGCTGAGGAGGGGCATGTGGTGCAGCTAGAGCACCTGCCCAAGCTGCGATAGAGGAGTGACCAGTAGCTCCAGTTGGGGGGCCTGCACTTCAGGAGTGTCTCGTCCAGTTCTTGAACATGTTTGGTACTCTAGCTTAGGCGGGGTTGATTCCACTTGCACCGACCATATATTAGGTCCAGGGAGGAGCATAAACTCCTGTAGCACGTACCTCAGAGTAGCGGATCCACGTTGACCAGGTCCCAGAGGTCATATTAGTGCAGCTGGTTGTCCCAGTTCAGCCCGAGGTTAGGGCAACAACATCTGAGGAGGAGCAGCTCAAGCTCGAGCGGTACAAAAAGTATCATCCTCCTACTTTCAGCGGCCTGGCTTTAGAGGATGCACAGAGTTCTCTGGAGAAGTGCCACTGTATTCCCCGTATCATTGGTATAGTGGAGACGAACGGGGTTACTTTTACTACTTTTCAGCTGTCGGCACCAGCATACCAGTGGTGGCGGGCTTATGAGGAGGGTAGTCCCGCCGAGGTAGCTTCACTCACATCAGCTCATTTTTCAAAGGTGTTCCTGAGAGTTCATCTCCCAGAGCCTTCGGGATGCCTGGCGCGCGGAGTTTGAGCAGTTGCGCCAGGGTGCTATGACCGTATCAGAGTATGCTGTTAGGTTTAACGAGCTGTCTAGACATGCACCTGCCTTAGTTTCCACAGTCAGAGAGCGAGTCTATCGAGTTATTGAGGGTCTCAACTACGGTATTAGATTCAGCATGGCTCAAGAGTTGGAGGCTGATACTCCATACCAGTAGGTGGTAGAGATCACACGGAGATTGGAGGGTATGCGGGGCCGAAAGAGAGAGGACAGGGAGGGCAAGAGGTCTTAAGATTCTGGCACATATAGTGGTGCCCGTGCCTCAGTTGCAGCTCGTCATGGTAGAGGCTATGTGAGCTTTCTAGTTCATTCAGCACTTCCAACTTCTAGTGGTATTCCGGCTACTCCCAGGCCTCAGGTTGCCCATTATGCACCGCCATTGTCTAGTGCACCTCTCGCACGGGGTGCTTTCAGCGGCCAGTCCAGTAGACCAGGCCCGAGCTAGTTTCAGCAGCCGTGTCCTCCGAGAGCTTGTTTTGAGTATGGTGATACTCGTCATATGGTGAGGGACTGCCCCAGACTTAGAAGGGGTGCACCTCCACAGACTAATCAGGCTCCACGAATTCCACAGGGTCCCCAGACTTCTCAGGCCGTGGTTACTGCACCAGTTGCCACTCCACGTGCTCAGCCAGCTAGGGATGGAGGTCAGGCGGGTAGGGGCCGCCCTAGAGGGGGAGGCCATGACAGATGTTATGCTCTTCTGAGTAGGACGGAGGTGGTTGAATCAAACTCAGCTATCACAAGTATTGTTCCGGTTTGTCATAGAGATGCATCAGTTTTATTTGATCCAGGCTCCACCTAATCATATGTATTATTTTACTTTGCTCCGTATTTGGGTATATCCCGTGATTCTTTGAGCTCTTATATCTATGTGTCCACGTCTATGGGAGATTCCATTGTTGTTGACCGTGTGTATCGGTCATATTTAGTTGTTCTTGGTGGTTTCAAGACCAGAGTTGATCTATTATTGCTCCGTATGGTAGATTTTGATGTTATTTTGGGCATGGACTGGTTGTCTCCTTATCATGCTATTCTTGATTGTCACGCCAAGACAATAACATTGGCTATTCCAGGTTTGCCGCGGTTCGAGTGGAGGGGTACTTTGGATTTTGTTCCTTGCAGGGTGGTGTCTTTCCTTAAGGCACATCGGATGGTTGGGAAGGGGTGTGGTGCATATCTAGCCTTTGTGAGAGATGTTAGTGTTGATACTCTTACCGTTGAGTCAGTTCCAATAGTGAGGGACTATCCAGATTTATTTCCGACAGATATTCCAGGCATGCTGCCCGATAAGGATATTGATTTTTGCATTGACTTGTTGCTGGGCACTCAGCCCATTTCTATTCCACCATATCTTATGGCCCAGCGGAGTTGAAATAGTTAAAGGAGCCGTTGAAAGTGTTGCTGGATAAGGGCTTCATTCGGCCTAGCGTGTCATCTTGGGTGCTCCAGTCTTGTTTGTGAAGAAGAAGGATGATTCTATGCGCACGTGTATTGATTATCAACAGTTGAACAAGGTTACAGTGAAGAACAAGTATCCATTGCCACACATTGATGATCTATTTGATCAGCTGTAGGGTGCCAGAGTGTTCTCAAAGATTGATTTGCGGTCAGGTTATCACCAGTTAAGGATTTAGGATTTGAATATTTCAAAGATTGCGTTTAGGACTCGGTATGGTCACTACGAGTTCCTTGTGATGTCATTCGGGCTGACCAACACCCCAGCAACATTCATGCACTTGATGAACAGTGTATTCCAACCCTATCTTGACTCATTCGGCATTGTGTTTATCGACAACATTTTGGTGTACTCCCGGAGCCGGGAGGATCATGAACAACACCTGAGGATAGTGCTCCAGAACTTGAGAGAAAAGAAGTTGTATGCAAAGTTTTCAAAGTATGAATTCTGCCTTGATTCGGTGGCGGTTTTGAGTCACATGGTATCGAGTGAGGGGATCAAGGTAGATCTGAAGAAGATTCAGGTAGTATAGAGTTGGCCCAGACCGTCATCAGCTACTAAGACCTGGAGTTTTCTTGGCTTGACGGGTTATTACTGTCGTTTGGTAGAGGGTTTCTCATCTATTGCTGCATCTATGACCAGATTGACCTAGAAGGGTGTTCCGTTTAGATGCACCGAGGAGTGTGAGGAGAGCTTTCAAAAACTCAAGACTTCTTTGACTTCAACCCTAGTGTTGGTGTTGCCTACGGGTTCGGGGTCTTACACTGTGTACTGTGATGCGTCGCGTGTTGGCCTCGGCACGGTGTTGATGCAAGACGGTAGGGTGATTGCCTACGTGTCTAGACAAGCTGAGGGTGCATGAGAAGAATTATCCGATCCACGACCTAGAATTAGTAGCTATTGTTCATGCCTTGAAGATTTGGCGGCACCATTTGTATGGTGTCCCTTGTGAGGTCTATACTGACCACCGGAGTCTACAATATCTGTTCCGGCAACGGAAGTGGTTAGAGTTTCTTAAGGACTATGATATCACCATTTTATATCATCCCGGGAAGGCAAATGTGGTGGCCGATGCCTTGAGTTGAAACGCGGAGAGCTTGGGTAGTTTAGCATATCTATTGGCAATGGAGAGGCTATTAACATTGGATGTTCAGGCCCTGGCTAACTAGTTTGTTAGATTGAATGTTCCGGAGCCGAGTCGAGTTATGACTTGCGTGGTTTATCGATCTTCTCTATATGATCGCAACAGAGAGTGTCATTATGATGACCCCTATCTGCTTGTCCTCAAGGACACAGTTCGGCACGACGATGCCAAAGAGGTTACTATTGGGGATGATGGTGTGTTACGGATGCAGGGCCGGCTATGTGTGCCCAATGTGGATGGTTTGCATGAGTTGATTCTTCAGGAGGCTGACAGTTTGCAGTACTCCATTCATCCGGGTGCCGCTAAGATGTATCAGGACTTGAGGCAACACTATTGGTGGAGGAGGATGAAGAAAGACATAGTGGAGTATGTAGCTCGGTGCCTAAATTGTCAATAGGTGAAGTACGAGCACCAGAGGCTGGGTGGGTTGCTTCAAAGGCTTGAGATTCCCAGTAGAAATGGGAGCGAGTTACCATGGATTTCATTGTTAGGCTCCCACGGACTCAGAAGAAGTTTGACGCAGTATGGGTGATTGTGGATAGGTTGAACAAGTCAACTCATTTCATTCCAGTGGCCGCTACTTATTCCTCAGAGCAGCTGGCTCAGGTCTATATTCGCTAGATTTTCCGACTTCATGGCATGTCGGCATCCATCATCTCTGATCGGGGTTGCAATTTTACATTGCGATTCTAGAAGGCCGTACAATGTGAGTTAGGCACACAGGTTGAGTTGACTACAACATTCTACCCTCTGACGGATGGACAGTCTAAGCGCACTATTCAGATATTGGAGGATATGCTTCGTGCCTATGTTATGGAGTTCGGGGTATCTTAGGATCAGTTTTTGTAGCTTGTGGAGTTTGCCTACAACAACAGCTACCAATTGAGTATTCAGATGGCTCCATATGAGGTCTTGTATGGGAGGCGGTATCAGTCTTCGGTGGGTTGGTTTGAGCCAGGTACGACTAGGCTATTGGGTACTGAATTAGATCAGGATGCTTTGGAAAAGGTTAAGTTGATTGACTTCGTACAACCCAATCTAGACAGAAGAATTATGCAGATCGGAAGGTTCAAGATGTTATATTCATGGTTGGAGAGGGGGTCTTGCTCCGGGTTTTGCCCATGAAGGGTGTTATGAGGTTTAGGAAAAAGGGCAAGTTGAGCCCTAGGTATATCGAACCTTTTGAGATTCTTGAGAGGATTTGTGAGGTGGCCTAAAAGCTTGAATTGCCACCTAGTCTAATCGTAGTTCATCTGGTATTCCATGTTTTTATGCTCCGAAAGTATCACGGTGATCTGTCCCATGTGTCAGATTTTAGCTCAGTCTAATTAGACAAGGATTTGTCTTACGTTGAGGAGTCGGTGGCCATTTTGGACAGACAGGTCCGAAAGTTGAGGTCAATGAGCATCTTCAGTGGAGGGTCAACCAGTCTAGGAGAAGACTTGGGAAACCGAGCATGATATGCGTAGCCGTTATCCTCATCTTTTCACCACTTCAGGTATGTTTCTGTACTCGTTCGAGGACGAACATTTATTTTAAGAGGGGGAGGGTGTAACGACCCGGCCGGTCATTTTGAGTATTTTGGCCCCGATCCCCTATTTATTGCCTCCTCTATGTTATATTGTGGATATGTGACTTTCTAGGGTAGTTTGTTTTGGTTTCGGGTGAGTTTCAGAGTGAAATGAGACACATAGTCCCTAAGTTGGAAGCTTAAGTTGAAGGAGTTGACCGTAGTTTGACATTTGTGTAGACGACTCCGGAATAGAGTGTTGATTGTTCAATGTCTCTGTATGGTAATATTAGACTTAGGAGCATGTCTGGATATTGATTTGGAGTTCTGTAGGTCGTTTCAGCTTGAGTTGGCGAAAGTTAGGAAGTTGAAGATTTGGAAGGTTGAGAAGTTTGACCGGGAGTTGACTTTATTGATATTGGGGCCGAATTCCGATTTCGGAAGTTAGAATAGGTCCGTCATGTCATTTATGACTTGTGTGTAAAATTTGAGGTCAATCAGAGTTGTTTTGGTATGATTCGACGTTAGTTTTGGAAGTCGGATGTTCATAGTCTCAATAGGCTTGAATTGGGTTGCGATTCGTAGAATCAATGTTTTTTGATATGATTTTTTGCCTCGAGCAGGTCCATTATGTGTTTTGGAACTTGTTGGTATATTCGGGGGGGTTCCCGGGGGCCCCGGATGTGATTCAGATTTAATCCGGAACAAATTTGGATTTAATCATTTTCTTGCTGAAGCTTGAGCTACTCTAGTGTCATCACACTTGCGGTGGGAATGGCCGCAGGTGCATAATTGCTGGTGCAAGTCAAGAAGCATAGAATTGGAAAGGGGGCAGGCCAGGCCTGGGTTCTCAGGTGCGGAGCCTGGGATGCGCATTCGCTGGTGTGATGGTTTCTTCTGCAGAAGCAAAATAATGAGGAGCTTGGGAAGGACCGCAAGTGCGGTCGATTTCTCTGCAGACGCGGGCTCGTAGAAGCGAGCAGCCGTCCGCAGAAGCAAAGGAGCTGAGCCTTAGTTGTAACCGCACCTACGATAGATTTTTTCGCAGGTGCGCGGTTGCAGGTGCAACTGTTTGACCGCAGAAGCAGATATCGCTGGGGAGAAAAGGCTTAGGTCGAGAGTTTTATTTCATTTTCATCTTTTGGACCTAGAGATCTCGAATTGTGATGATTTTTCGAGGGATTTTCAAAGAAATCATCGGGGTAAGTGATTCTAACCCGAATTTGGCAATATTATATGAATCCATTGTTATTTTTGTCATTTAATTAGTGATTTGAGTTGGAAAAATTGGGAAAAAATTTATGAAACTTCTTAGACTAAATTTTAGGGATTTGGAAGGAGATTTAAAGTCGGATTTGAGTAATTCTTGTATGGTTGGACTCGTTAACGAATGAGTGTTTGGATTTCGTAAGTTTGGTCGGGTTCCTAGGCGAAGGCCCGGGAACATTTTGAGTTGACTTTTTGTTTCTCTCTAAATATTGCAACTTTATTGTTCGGAAAAGCTTCCATAGTTTATATTTATGGTACGGAGTTGTTTTGGCTAGATTCGAGCCGTTCAGAGTTGGATAATCGCGGGAAAGGCTTACTAGTGGATTGAATTAGCGTGTTTTGAGGTAAGTGTCTTACCTAACTTTGTGTGGGGGAATGATTGGTATTGTTTTATGTTAATTGTGATATGTGGAAGTCGTGTACGCAAGGTGACGAGTGTGTAGATGGATAAATGTGGTAAAGACTGATTTTAGCTATGTAGATCCCTTTCATGCATTTAATTGAGTTACCATAATATGTTATATTCATTATCATTGGTAATTCTTCACATGCCTAACTTGTCATCGTTAATACTTGTCTTAACTCTTACTTGCTAAGTCTTTACATGTTTTGTTGAAGTTATTGTTCTCTTTATTCCTTATTCATTATTTAACCGTCGAGTTCCTTACTTGAAGTTGCTATTTCATGGAATATCTTATTGTTGGATTTGGTATTGAGTTATGAAGGCCGTAATTCACATTGAGGCAAGTTGTAAATTGTTGAAATACCATTCTTTTTGAGTTATTCACTTTCGATTGCTATTGTTGAGACTCTTGTGCCTATTGTGGTTGAGCCTTGGGCTATTTATTGTGGAAACACTATTATTGTTGGCTTCTTTGGAAGGTTGTGATAATTGGGCACTTGAGGTGCGATTTGTGATACATTGTGATATTGATACGCATGCGGTGGTATAAGGATTGGGGTTGAAACGCATGCGGTGAGATAAGGTGATCTTGATACGCATGTTTCTAGTGGGGGAACTACTTGAAGCCACACGGTGTGATAAGGTGGGCTAAAACGCGGGAAGAAATTTCGGGGAAAAATGATTTTCAAAACTAAATGCAAGGCTCCCGCGGTGATATAAGGAAAGATTATGATTTATTTTTTTGTGATGTGAGACTACGAGGCGGTACCTCGGTAGTGATTCTTGTTGATACTTTTCTATTATATCACTTTGTGTTTTTGGTTGCTCTGTTTCCTTGGCATATTATTCCTTGTTTTCTTCCATGATGCCTTATTTGACTTAGTTCAGTGTAGCTGTTCGTGGTATATTTATCCATTGATTCATTTCCATTGTTTATCATTATCACACTGTCATATACATGTCCAGTTCTCTTATTTATTCCAATAGGGCCTTGACTTGACCTCATCCTACTCTACCGAGGTTAGGCTTGGCACTTACTGGGTACCGTTGTGGTGTACTCATACTACACTTCTGCATATCTTTTTGTGCAAATCCAGGTATCTCTTACCAGCCTAGGCACCAGTGAGTTGAGCTTGGATTTGGAGACTTCAAGGTATACGTGCGGGCGTCCGCAAGCCTCAGAGTCACCCTTTATCTAGTCGTATTTCATTTTCCCTTTTATGGATATTGTTGTATAGGGATGTTCAGTACACTCTTGTAGAGCTTGTAACTTGGTATCACCGGATTTTGAGAGTTTTGTTCTGTTGAGTTGCAGAGTTCTTTTATGATAGTTGTTAAGTTATTTGAAAGTTTATTTTTTTTATTTTTTATTTTTTTTAATCAATTCTGAGTTAAATTCTGCATGTATGTTAGGCTTACCTAGTCTTAGAGACTAGGTGCCATCACGATATCCTACAGAGTGAAATTGGGGTCGTGAAATTTGCGGATAAGTTCCAAATGACAAGATGGACTTATTCCAAGTCCCGAAACAGAAATCCAAACACGAGAGCTATGAAGTCAACCTACAGTCAAACTTATCAAAATTCAAAACCTTTAAATTTTCAACTTTCATCAAAACAACAAAAATTAATCTACGGACCTCAGAATTCGATTCTGGGATACGCCCAAGTCCAAAATCACGATACAAACCTATCAAAACCATCAAAGTACTGCCATGGGGTCGTTTTCACAAAATTCAAACCTCGGTGAACATTTTTAATTTAAGCTTCTAAAATGGGAATCTCTCATCCAAATTCATTCCGATCGTATCCTAGCATGCACGCAACTCATAATACATAATAGGAAGTTACTCAAGACCTCGAACCACTGAACGGAACCTTAAAGCTCAAAATGACCGGTGGGATCGTTACATTCTCCCCCTCTTAAACGAACGTTCGTCCTCGAACGTGCCCAGGGGTCTTTCCCAACCCATCAAATCACTGTATAAACTCACCATGCACATACACACGGGTGATCCTACGTCACCTTGATCCACACAAGCCCGCAAAGCTAAATCCTAATCAAGAACAAGCTTCTAAGACTATATTATAAAGAGTCAACTCTGGTATAACGAGATTATTCTTTGTAGATACCTCCGGCGGAATCGAAGTAATATTTCTATGTCATGCATGATTTTGCAAATATCATATTAAGAGGCATGACACTATTAGCGATAATAGCAAATGGTGTACCAACAACAATTTTATTGTGAGGCCACTACTTTAGATTAATATACCTCTTCAACAACTTAAATAACCATCACAAATATATCAAAGCAGAGCAATTGTGCTAAATTTATAAGGAAAGCAAAATTGATAATTATCACAACCTAATTCTCCTATAGGCCGTGATAGCGTTCAGCCCCGCCGCTAGGCAAGCCAACAGTGAACTAACTACATGATTACTCTTTTTAATAAATTTTCAAGTAATTAAATTCCATTAATTAAAAGGTTAAGAAATAGCAAATTTAAAATAAATAAACGAAAGTAGATGACGTCAATCAAAACAATAGAATAATCCAAAACCATAAAGTCTGCTAGTGTGTGTGCCAAGACCTGGTGTCACAAGTTTATGAGCTTTAATAGATTATACAAAACTCTAGCTAGTGTGTGAAATGAAAATAGATAGAAATAAATGCAAAGGAGAGACTCTAGGTGCTATGGAACGGCTCAAGAAGTAGCTCACCACTAGGCCTCCGGGTAACGGGGATGCGCTACCATGCGTAGAAAGATTACAAGGTACACAGAGAACCATGATAGCTATTACATGAAATGACAAGGTATGAAATGGAATTTACCTTATTCTAACAAGGCAGATAACTCTCTCCCCAGCCACCAGACAATACTTGTTTGGACAACAGAAAATCACAAGCCTTGCGGATGCTAGAAGAATTGTTGAAGCTCCTCCCAGCAGCCAGCAGGCCCTTCACCCCAAACCATGTGCCGTACGTAAAGCAAACTTCTCAAGATCCATACCTAATCAGAAACCTCAGAGATTAAGTGAATTCTAATGTGGGCACAAGGTGCCATGAGCATATGATTTATGATTGAGACTCGTGACTTGTGATTATGAGATGAGGTATCTCAGAGTAATTCGTTGTGAGACTTGTGTTAGAACGACTTGATTAGTTGGTTGTCATGTGTTTTCTTTTGTCTCGACCCAAAATTCAACTAGTCGTGATGGCACCTAGACCAACCCGCTAGGTTAACCAATTAGCAACAATCCAAATTCAAATGAGATTTAGTGAGAGGAATAATGCTAATATACTTAGTAGTCCGAATATTCATGAGATAAACCTTCAACATATGCCCAACATTTCATGGTATTCCTTATTTATTTGGTATTGACACTTGGCATTTCTCTAAGCTATTAAGGTAGAATATAAGATCGAGAAATTTATACTTTAAAATAAATAATTGAAAAATTATGAAATTACAGATTTACTCCATTATTGTTGTGCACTTCACATCTGTTATGAATTATCATTTATTTATTTGGACCTTGTGATGATCCGACAGGTCGTTTTGAGCTCTAGCGTGTCATTCGGCAGTTTGAGGCCTCAAGTAGCTTCACTTCAGGTATTATGACTTGTACGTGTTTGGAATTGAATTTTGGGAAGTTCGAAGTTGATTTGGAAAGAAAATTCTAATTTCAGAAGCTTTGAGTTGGAAGAATTGACTAAGGAATTACTTTTGAGTAAATGACCTCGGGATCGGGATTTGAAGGTTCCAATAGGTTCGTATGATGATTTCGGACTTGGGGTTATGTTCGGGTTAAGTGCCGGGTGATCCAGGAGCATTTCGACGCTTATTATGGAAGGTTGGTATTTAATGGTTTAAGAATTTCATAAGTTTGGTTTGAAGTGGACTTTGATGTTATCGATGTCCGTTTGAGGTTTCGAGCCTTGGAATAGGTTTGTATTGTGATTTATGACTTGTACGCAAAGTTTGGCGTAATTCCGGAATGTTTTGGTATGGTTCGGACGCGTTCATCGAAGTTTGAAAGTTAAAAGTTTAAATAAGGGTTTTGATCGTCACTTCATAGTTTCGATATTTCTTAGCATGATTTGAGGCTTAGACTAAGTCCGTATCATGTTGTGGGATGTGTTGGTATGTTTGGACGGGGTCCCGGGGGCGTCGGGTGCGAATCAGATTGAAAACAGGTCGAGCTTGGACTTGGAAGAACTGCTGAAGCTTAAGGCTTCTGGTGCGATCGCACCTGTGAGGTTGTGGCCGTAGGTGCGAGACCGCAAAAGGGACCAAGGAGTCGTAGAAGCAGTAAAGAGTGAGCTGATGGGATTCGCAGGTGCGAGGAATTTGCTGCACCTGCGGTTGTTCGGCCGTAGAAGCGGAAAGTGCTAGCCTTGGGGGAAGCCACATCTGCGTGGAAGTTTTCGCATAAACGGCTACTCTTTTGCAGATGCGAAAAAGGTCGCTGGGGTAGTGTTGTTTTAAGAACGGGATTTTGACCCACTTTCTTTCATTTTCACTTGGATGGGGCGATATTTGGAGAGTTTCAAGGGGAGATTTCCATCATCTATTGCAAGGTAAGATATTCCCACCTCTTGTGAGTTAAATACATGGTTTGTAAAGGGATTAAAACATGGAAATTAGTATAAATTATTGAGTTTTTGGTAGAAAACTTAGAATTTGGTATTTTTGGAATTTGGCCACAAAATTGGACATGAAATTTGGAATAAGTCATATATTTTAGTTCGTGGTATTATAGGTAAAGTTTATCTTCAAAATTTTCGGAATCCGGGCACATGGGCCCAAAGGTTAATTTTATGAACTTCTCGAGCGGAGTTGGAAATTGCTTAAATTGATTAATTATGGGTATTAAAATATATTTTGACTGGTTTGCACATTATTTGAATAGTTTTGGATTGACGGGCTTTGATTTGAGCTGTTAGAGAGGCCTTGGAGCCGGTTTTAGAACTTCGAAGCGAGGTAAGTCTCCTGTCTAACTCTTTGAGGGGAAACTAACCCTAGGAGATGTAATTGCTATGTATTACTTATTGAGGGGGCAATACGCACAAGGTGACGAGAGCCCATGCGTAGCTAGATTCATGTTATGTCCGGGTAGACTTAGGTTCAAATCATGCCATAGCTGTACTACTTGAGTTGTCGCCTGCCTATTAAATTCCTTTATATTTTACATTGTGACTTGAGACTAGACTTGTGTAGAGTGATAGACCCGATATGGTAAGATTCGACGGGCTTCATGATTAGCCGCGAAATGATTATACTCCTCTTATGAAATCCTTCCGCGTATTGCGTTTCACTGAAAGGTTTCCCTTAATATACATAACTCACACGTCTACTCGTGAGTGGGGTCAAGGACCCATCAAAGCTTCCTATTATAATGGGATCGGGTCGTTCGCCTCGGCAGGATAGATATATCAATAGTTCGTGCCATTCGACCCAGTGCGCACACTATGATGGATCGGGTCGTACACCTCGGTAGGGTTTATGTACCACACTCTCATAGGAGCGGCCCGTTCGCCTCGGTAATAAAATAGATGTATCTATGGTTTGGAAATGTTATGATGGATCGGGCCGTACGCCTCGACATTTCTATAAAATACTCTTATGAAATCATGCGTAATAATTGGCAAGAAGCCATCATATGTGTGAGCTTTTCCTGATTGAACTGTGATGACCTATCTGGTAAGGTCCATTATATATATATATATATATACACACACACAACGATTGAGGAGATAGCTACTAGCTGAGAGTTTGAGTTATCTCTGAGAAGAGGATTATACCACGTATTATACTTGTTACTTCGTTTATTTTCTTTGATCCACATCTGTTTAATCTACTGTATCTGTCTTATTGGACCACTAGTAAGTGTTGATGTCGACCCTTTGTCACTACTTCTCTGGGGTTAGGCTAGATACTTACTGGGTACTCGTTGATTTACGTGCTCATACTATACTTGCTGCACTTTTTCTGCAGGTACGTATATGTCCGGTAGTCTTTGGGCGCAGAAGCGAAGCCATTTCGGGGACTTTACCGTGAGCTGCATTTTATGTCACGACCCGCAGCCTGCAAAGTCTCCATCAGAGTTATTTATATTTTCCTATCTGACTTGTATTCCAGACAGATGTGTATTTTATTATATTTCCTAGTTGATGCTCATGCACTTGTGACACCGGATTTTGGCGGTTGCTATGGGTTCTTCACTACTATAGTTCGTGTAAATTCTATTTCACACTATTTCATTAATAAAAATTATGATGTTAAGATACTAGAATGAGTAATTAAATTGACCAATCACTGTTGGGTTTCCTTACGATGGTGTTTGGCGCCATCACGACCACTAGTAGATTTTGGGTCGTGACCTCTAGTAAGTGTCGATGTCGATCCCTCGTTACTACTTCTCCGGGGTTAGGCTAGATACTTACTGGGTACGCGTTGATTTACGTACTCATGCTGCACTTCTGCACTAAATGTGAAGGATTTGACAGGTCATTTGGTGATTATCTTGATGTGTAGGTGCATCTGTAAAAGAGACTTTATGTGAGCTGCAATTCAGGCTATGAATCGCAGTCCACCCAGTGTCCATTATACTATTTATTTTATCATGTCTTACTTGCATTCTGGACAGATGCTGTATTGTTGTTGTACTCTTTAGAAAATGCTCATGCACTTGTGACACCGAGTTTTGGGGGTTCCTACGGGTTGTTCGTTATTGTAGTTGGGTAAATATTATTATTTACCCTATAAATTCTATTTCATAAGATTTAATTAAGGAAAATTATGATTAAAAAATACTAAAATGAGTAATTAAGTTGACCAATCACCGTTAGCTTGCCTGACGGCAGTGTTAGGCGCCATCATGACCTTTAGTGGATTTTGGGTCGTGACAATATTGAAAAATACCCAATTATTAAAAAAATAACTAAGAAAATATTTAAGAATATAAATGTGTGAGAAAGAGAAAAAAAATAGTTGGTAAGAGTCAATACCACTAATGATTCTACAAACATAACGATCTAAAAGTGAAATATCATATCAATCATTTACTCTTTGAAAATAAGTGGATAAAATTATAATTAAGATTAAATATTCAAAACAAGAGATGAACTAATATTAATATCTGAATCAATATAAAATAAATTATTATGTTAAAACCAAATAGTTAAATCTCTTAACTAATTATTTAGCAAGAGAATCCAATTCAGTTATTGTTTAAATTCATCATATAAGTAAAATTCTTATTCAAGTTAAAAAAAAATCTTAGGGTACATAAAATTTATTCTATAAAGAGAGCACTAGAACACAAAGTAAAAATGATAGTATATTATTAAGAATCAAATTGCTATACAAGTGTCTAAGAAAGCACAATCAAAGCTAATCCTAATCAAGAACAAGCTTCTAAGACTATATTATAAAGAGTCAACTCTGGTATAACGAGATTATTCTTTGTAGATACCTCCGGCGGAATCGAAGTAATATTTCTATGTCATGCATGATTTTGCAAATATCATATTAAGAGGCATGACACTATTAGCGATAATAGCAAGTGGTGTACCAACAACAATTTTATTGTGAGGCCACCACTTTAGATTAATATACCTCTTCAACAACTTAAATAACCATCACAAATATATCAAAGCAGAGCAATTGTGCGAAATTTATAAGGAAAGCAAAATTGATAATTATCACGACCTAATTCTCCTATAGGCCGTGATGGCGTCCAACCCCGCCGCTAGGCAAGCCAACAGTGAACTAACCACATGATTACTCTTTTTAATAAATTTTCAAGTTATTAAATTCCATTAATTAAAAGGTTAAGAAACAGCAAATTTAAAATAAATAAACGAAAGTAGATGACGTCAATCATAACAATAGAATAATCCAAAACCATAAAGTCTGCTAGTGTGTGTACCAAGACCTGGTGTCACAAGTTTATGAGCTTTAATAGATTATACAAAACTCTAGCTAGTGTCTGAAATGAAAATAGATAGAAATAAATGCAAAGGAGAGACTCTAGGTGCTATGGAACGGCTCAAGAAGTAGCTCACCATTAGGCCTCCGGGTAACGGGGATGCACGCCCGTGTGATCGCCATATGCACTGCCTCAAATCCTGCATGGTTAGTGCAGAAGTGTAGCATGAGTATATAAACAACATGTATCCAATAAGTATCAAGTCTAACCTCGAAGAAGTAGTGACGAGGGGACGACATCGACACTTACTATGGGCTAACAATAAAGTACATAAGCTTTAAATAAGCATGAGCTATGTAAATAACAATAATAACTCACTAACAAGCATAAAATAAATAGTTTTTTCACAGATAATAAGTCCCATGTTAATTCCTGTCTTATAAAATTTTAACCTCTCAAGCCATGAAATGATATCAAATAGATAATTAAACTCCAATTATTATCACGCACGATTATGCCGAGTTCGTACGACCTGATCCAGAATAACGTGTACACTGCCGAGGGTCGTGCGACACGAGCCATAGATGCATCTATCTACTGCCAAGTTGTTCGTCCCGCTCCACAAGAAGAGAGGATACTTTATGAACATCCGATTTAGAAGTTATTACAAGGCTAATACGCAAAAAAGAACAATTTCTATTAACGGTCAAGTAATCCACTCAAAATTCAAGCAAGTGAAACTCAGTCTTTTACAATTTCCTCTAACAATTTAAAATATAATTTAGGAACTTTAATTAACAAGTAGGGCGCAAACATTACAAGTAATTCATGATTTGGGTCCTAAACTGCCTGGGCGTAAGCATAAACAGTAGCTACGCATGGACCCTCGTCACCTCGTGCGTACGTAGCCCCTACAATTAGAGGAAAATATTAATTTAAATCACCTATGGGGTAAATTCCCTCTTATAAGGTTAGACAAAAGACTTACCTTGTCTCAAAGCTCGCTTTCCGGTTTCAAAATCGCTCTAAAGCCTCAACTCGGTGCCGAAAAATCTGAAACTAGTCAAATGTTGTATAAATAAATCAATATATGTTTTAAAGTTCATAATTTAACTATTCAAGTAATTACCCAACCCAAATTATAAGATTCTCAAAATTCACCCCACGGGCCCACGTGCCCCGATTCCGGAAATTTTCGAAAGAAATTTGTTACTCATAACCTCACGAACTCTAATATATAATTTTCACTCAATCCCATTACCATTTTCGTAGGTAAATCCCATTGTATCAAAACCTAGGGTTATTCATCTAAACCCATCGCAAATTTACATGTTAAAACCTACCCATAATCTATGTATTTAACTCACATTAGATAGGAATTACTTACCTCCAAATTACTAGGTAAAAACCTCTCTCCAGAAGCTCCAAAATCATCCAAAAATTGAGAGAAATGGGTTAGAAATGGCTTAAATCCCGTAATAAATGAAGCCTTCTGCCTCCAGGACTTTTGCATCTCTGGTCACTTGGCCGCATCTGCAGCACCGCTTCTACTGAGAAAGGTCCGCCTCTACGGAATTCCCCAGGCCCAACACTAGCCGCTTCTGTGGATGGGATACCACTTCTGCGGTCCCGCTTCTGCGGTTGGTCAAGCGCACATGCGGCCCTATCGCACCTGTGGGCTGGACATCGCAAAAGCGAGGCCGCTTCTGTGCGTGCTTCTCCGCTTTTGCGGCCTCTGACCAAATGCTCCAAAGCCGCTTATGCGGCCACAAGCTCGCATCTGCGGGCTCGCACTTGCGGCAATAAGCTCGCAGGTGTGGGCATATTGGAATTGGTGCACCAGCAACCCTTTTGAGTTCTAATTCGATCCGTGTAGCGTCCGGATTGCACTCGAGGCCCCCGAGGCCTCGTCCTGTCACGACTCAAAATCTACTATAGGTCGTGATGGCGCCTAACACTGTCGCCAGGCAAGCCAACAGTGATTTACCAAATTAATTACTCATTTTAGTATCTTCAAATCATAATTTTTATAAATGAAATAGTGTGAAATAGAATTTACATGAAATACAATAGTGAACAACCCGTACAAACCCCCAAAACTCGGTGTCACAAGTGCATGAGCGTCAACTAGGAAATATAATAAAATACAACATCTGTCTGGAATACAAGTTAGACATAAAAAATATAAATAACTCTGATGGAGACTCTGCAGGCTGCGGATTCGTAACGTGAAATGCAGCTCATGGTAAAGTCCCCGCAATAGCCGCGCCTCTGCGCCCAAAAGACCACTGGACATATATGTACCTGCACGAAAAGTGCAACAAGTGTAATATGTGTACATTAATCAACGCATACCTAGTAAGTATCTAGCCTAACCCAAGAGAAGTAGTGAGGAGGTTTCAACATCAATATTTACTAGTGGTCCAATAAGAAAGATACAAAAGAAGTAAATAGATGTGAATCAGAGAAAATAAATGAATTAACAAGTATAATACGTGGTATAATCCTCCTCTCAGCAATAACTCAAATTCTCAGTTAGTAGCTACCTCCTCAATCGGAGTATATATATAGTGGACCTTACCAGATAGGTCATCACAATTAAATCAGGAAAAGCTCACAGATATGCTGGCTTCTTGCCAATTATTACGCACGACTTCATAAAAGTATTTTATAGCATATGACCCGATCCATCATAACATTGCCAAACCATAGATACATCTATTTTATTGCCGAGGCGAACGACCCGCTCACATGAGAGTGTGGTACATAAATCCTGCTGAGGCATACAGCCCGATCCATTATAGTGTGCGCACTGCCGAGAGTCGAATGGCACGAACCATACATGTATCTATCCTGCCGAGCGAACGGCCCGATCCCATTAGAATAGGAAGCTTTGACGGGTCCTTGACCCCACTCACGAGTAGACGTGTGAGTTATGTATATTAAGGGAAACCTTTCGGTGAAACGCAATACATGGATGAATTTCGTAAGAGGAGTACAATCATTTTGCGGCTAATCATGAAGCCCGTCGAATCTCTACCATATCGAGCATATTGCTCTACACAAGTCTAGTCTCAAGTCGCAACGTAAAATAAAGGAATTTAATAGGCAGGAGACAACTTAAGTAGTATCACTATAGATACAGTATGAACCTAAGTATACCCGAACATTAGATGAATCTAGCTACGCATAGACTCTCGTCACCTTGTGCGTACGTAGCCCCCCCAATAAGTAACACATAACAATTACATCACCTAAGGGTAGTTTCCCCCTCACAGGGTTAGACAGGAGACTTAGCTCGCTCCGAAATTCCAAAACCGGCTCCAAGGCCTCTCTAACACCTCAAACCAAAGCCCGTCGATCCAAAACTATTCAAACAACATACAAACCAGTCAAAGTATATTTTAATACCCATAACTAATTAATTTAAACAATTCCCAACTCCGCCCGAAAAGTCTACAAAATCAACCCTCAGGACACGTGCCCGGATTTCAAAATTTTTGAACATAAACATTACCCATAGCCTTACGAATTCAAATATATAATTTATTTTCAATTCCATGTTCAATTTCGTGGTCAAATTCCAAAAATGCCAATTTTCTAGGTTTTCTAGCAAAATACCAATTTCTACAAATTCTCATGCTTAAATCTATATACAAACCATGTATTTAGCTCACAATGTGAAGAAATCACTTACCCGATAATAGTTGATGAAGATGGCACTCCAAAAGTGCTCCAAAAGCGACTCCCATGGACGAAATAAAGTGGGATTGAGCCAACCCTCGTTTTTAAAGAAGCACACTGCCCAGCCCCATGTAGCGCATCTGCGCTTCCGCTTCTGTGACTTCTTAAGCACTTCTGCTCTCGTGCACCTGCGCGTCTTTGCCCCCTTCTGTTGCCTAGGCCTTTTGGCCAACCTCTGCTTCTCTGTTGCCCCATTCCGCAGGTGCGATCCCGCTTTTGTGACAAAACGACTGCATCTGCTGTCCTAGCACTGCCCAGCCAGGGTTCACTGCTGCGCTTGCCTGGCCGCTTTTGCAGCGTTGCACCTGCGACCCACTTTTCGCAGGTGCGATTGCACCAGAACTCAGGACCTTTAGCAAACAACAAAGCTCCGAATTGATCCGCGACTCATCCAGAACTCACCCGAGGCCCTCAAGACCTTAACTAAATATACCAACCCGTCCCAAAATATAATACGAACTTAGTCAAAACCTTAGTCCACGTCAAACAACATCAAAATCATGAATCGCGCCTCAAATCAAACTTATAAATTTTCAAATTCCAAATTCTATATCCGAAGCGTATCAAATCAATCCGGAATGACTTCAAATTTCACATACGAGTTGTTAATGATATAACAAAGCTATTCCAATGCTTGGAACCACAAACAGACATTGATAACATGAACGTCCACTTCAAACCAAACTTATGAAATTTTTAAACCTTTAAAATGTCAACTTTCCATAATAAACATTGAAATGCTCTCCCGATACTCAACCCGAACATACGCCCAAGTCGGAAATCATCATACAGACCTATTGGAACCTTCAAGACCCGATTCCGAGGTTGTTTACTCAAAAGTCAAACCTTAGTCAATTCTTCCAACTTAAAGCTTTCAAAAAGAATTTTCTTTCCAAATCAATCCCGAACATACCGAAATTCAATTCCGACTGCACGTACAAGTCGTAATACCTAAAGTGAAGCTACTCAAGGCCTCAAACCGCCAAACGACGAGCTAGATCTCAAAATGACCGTTCGGGTCGTTACACGTCCAAACATACCCACAATTTCGTAAGCATGAGACGAACTTGCTCGAACCCTCAGAATGCGAAAAACAACACCAAAACTAAGAATCACACCCCAAACCAAATCGAATCAACTTATGAACTTCAAGTTCTCCCTACCTACTCCGTACGCGCCGAAACATACCTAAACTACTCGGAATGACACCAAATTTTGCATGCAAGTCTTAAATCACCATACAGAACTATTTCCAGGCTCGAAATCTCAAAAGGACCTCGATAACACCAAAATCCACTCCAAACCAAATTTAAAGTACTTTTAAACCTTCAATAAGCCAACTTTCAACATTAAGCGCCGAAACGCTCCCGGATCATCCCAAACCTGATCCGAACATACGCCCAAGTCCAAAATCATCATACAAACCTATTGGAACCGTCAAATCCTAGTTCCGGGGTTATTTACTCAAAATGTTGACCGAAGTCAAACTTATTTTTTTGAAAGCTAAACTAAGGAACCAAGCGTTCCGATTTCAACCCGAATGTTACACCCCATATTTTCGTACGTGAGAGCACATCGTAAGTCAATTGATATAAAATCAGAAATGAGATCGTCTTTGAAAGTGCATAAAGTAAGTTAATAATGTTACCTTGGAGGTTACAAATCTTTAAGATCATGAATAACAACTACTAAGAGGGTTGAAAGGCTTAGAAGCTAAACAAATTGAAGAAAATAAGTTTCGTCGAATGTCGACAAGTTGAGAATGTTATAACATGTACTTTTGGGGTGATACTAGGGTTCTTAACACCATGAGGAAGTTATTTTAAGATTTATTTTAGTTGTATGATAATCGTGTGTTACATTTTGAAGTCAAGCAAGTTGTGGAACAAAAGTTGGCAAAGGTCATCACAAGTTACATTCATAATATGCTAAATATTAGGTCAAATGTAATAGAGCTTTTCTTCTAATATACTTGGAATTATAGGATGATCCACATAGTAAATTGACGATCTACAAGTCTAGTTTCTAATGCATTAAACCGTTCATCGATACGACATTGAAATAGAGAGATATTTGCAGTTTCACGAGACTGCACAAACTGCACAAACTGCACATGTGACAAGTAAGTGTGTCACTAAAGCTTTTTGCACAATACCTTTCGTGTGTTATATGGGGTCTTTTTGAGACATATTATATACCAATTTGAAGGTCTTGGAATTTCCAATGCTCTTAATCGTTTGTTCATACGACATCCGGATAAAAAGATAAGCGCCGGAAGAAAAGCCAATGATAGGGTGCCAAGCTAGCACCTCTTTGACTTTTCAAAAGTTGATATATATAGGTTTTTAATCGTCTTTCTCTTCATTTTTCAATAGAACACGACCATAGAACACCCATAAACATATCCTGAATTTCTCTTCTAGGGTTTCAAAGAACATTAACATCCCGAGTATTAAATCAAGAAGCGATAGCATTAGAACGATCCCTACGACATAAGTATCGCTATATCGCCTCTCTTTTTCTTTGTAGTTTAAGTTTTGGAAGGTAATTAATAGTTAAGAAAATGTGTAATTAAGCTATTAAATATCAAGGAAGGTTGATAAATTCGTTTTCTATAGTTAGAACTCATGGGACGGTGATCAGAAGCCGTGAGTTCGATTTATTTCACTTTTAGTGGGCTGTTTTGTAGTCTACTCATGATTGGCCTATTGTGCTGCTGATATATGGAGTTTGGAAGGATAAAGGGCGTGGAGAAACACCACATGTGGTATGGTAATGAGCTGGTCGCTCGTCCTTGCAATTTCAGGCTAATTAATAACTTGTTGATTGAGTGTTTTATGGTATGTTTGTGTTTTTTTGTTGTATTAAAGGTCCCGAATCGTAGTTAGGTTGTTTATGAGTTTTAGGTTGTATTGTGTTGTTATCTCGCCAGGCTTGAAGGAGCAGTAAAAATCAGGGGAAATGCTGCTCGTTTTATTTTAGAATCGGGTTATTGTTTGAGATACATGATATACTAGCGCCATCTAAGTTGTACATGTAATTCTTTGTTATAGGGTTGGCGCGCTAGTTGTCGTAAGCTTGTTGTTGAGTTGCACTGACGACTTGAGGTATGTTAAGGCTAAACCTTTCCTTCATTTTGGCATGATCCCGTAACTACATGAGTTTGATAACGAGACATAAAGAGAAGTTCGTATTCCTGAAAGTATGTACATGATCATAGTCTCATAAGTTACAATATTCTCCCTTATCGGGACTTTATATTCAGTTAAGTATTGTTTTCTTCCAATCGAGATAGTAGAGGGTCTTTTATACATACATACATATATATATATATATATATATATATATATATATATATATAACAGTATTTTCACCACCATCGAGCTATAATCGATGGGCAGGCCCCTATTGGACAACCTCTGATCAAATGGCAAGTTATATATCGAGCCTACTGTGGCTGAGTGCCTATGAGCGAGCCCAGGATGGCCGAGATACAGACCCTAGTATGGTCGAGTGCCTATGAGCGAGCCTACTACGGCAGAGCAGTTACACATACTGAGTCTTATAGGGCCGGACAACTATTTTCTTACTATATTGAGAGAGATGAGTCAGTATCAGCAAGTAAGCATATCTTCAAATTATATTTCACTTCCAGGTACTTTCAGTTATTATATTATCAGTTGAGTTTCAGCTTTCAGTTATTCTGGTGCCTTAAATACTCGGTACATTACTTTGTACTGACGTCTTTTTTGCTGGGAACGCTGCATTTCATGCCTGCAGGTCCTCATAGATAGCTGGATAGACCTTCCTAGTAGACAAAGTCAAAAATTAGCTTGGTTGGTAAGCTCCACTTTCTCGGAGTTACCAGGTCTATACCTTGGAGTCCATTATATATTTATACAGGTTTGATGGGTAGGTCAAGGCCCTGTCCCGACCATGATACAATTCAGTTATCCTTAGAGGCTTGTAGATGAGTCTTTTACATTTTTTATGTCAACATTGTGGCTTTACCAACCCTATGTAGATGTTTAGTTTGGTATTGCTGGTTGTAGATGTTATTTGAGATGATTCAGAATATGGCCTCATTGGCTTAAGTTGAGGGTTACCCCTCGAGAGTTAACAATTTCGGAGTGGTACGCTCGAGCCGAGTATGGCATCGGGTCCCGGACACGCCTCTTCAGGTTTGGGGCGTGACACCGTACCTTTCCAAATTCCGAGCTAACCATCTCCGTTATAGGGGAACGGGAATCTAAAAAGCAAAACAATCGGTTGGGTCATTACAATAATTATGTGATGAAGCACTTATGGCTAAGTGTCAAATGATCGAAATAATAGCCTGGAGTTTTAGAGATATATTGGATATTAATGAACCGTTTGGTGGGATATTAATCGTTTGGGAGGTGATTTATATCAAGTACTACCATTAGTTCCAAAATCGACAAAAGTAGAGACTGTAAAAGTTATCTTGCCAAAGTTATACTTCTGGCCTCAAATGAAAAAGATTCAATTGACAAGAAATATAAAGCAAGAACAGATCCAGTATTCAGTTTCTTCTTATTTCGTGATGGAAGTGAAGAAGAGCATCCAATAAAAGATGATTTGTTTCTTCCTGAACACTTGGTTATCAATCCCAATGATAATGGTAGTGCATTTAATAAGAGAAATATTTCTAACATTAGATTAAAATGCAATTTGTGCAAATCGCACGATAGAATTAAAAAGATATCATAGCTAGTAGAAATGAATATATTGATCAACTAAATAAAGATTAATGCAAAATTTTATAGTAAAAGTAATATACTTTCACCTTTTAACTCAGCAGAAAATGATACCAATAATTACTACCAAGAAGAATACTTAAATACTTTGATACTAAATGGCCTTCTACCATACATGTTTGTTGTCAAGTTTATTATATCTTACGAATGTTAGTGTCACCGTATATATAATAGACTAAGTTAAAATTGATCTTTCATTATATATAGGTTAATTTTGAGGAAAAATATGCCCATCATGCTACTAAAAATTTAGCTACGCCGAATAGCTTATGTAATAGCACACAGATGGTATATAGAAGTTTTGACAATAACGTCATACATGCAAAAATTATGATACTGGCCAATGTGCCTATGAGTATATCCTTATCCTTGAATTTAACTTTCGTCTTCCGAAACTAAGGAATATCCTTTTATATTTATGTGAAAATAATTTTTAGTATGTTTATGTTTTTTCAAATAATAATAAATAAAGCACAATGACAAACATCCTAAATATTGGACTATATTTACCGCAATATATTTTGTAACGACCCAACAGGTCATTTTGAGCTCTAGCGCATCGTTCGGCGGGTTGAGGCCTTGAGCCTCTTCACTTCGGGTATTATGACTTGTACGTGTGGTCGGAATTGAATTTTGGAAAGTTCGGGATTTGATTTGGAAAGAAAATTCTAATTTTGGAAGCTTTAAGTTGGAAGAATTGGCTAATGTGTGACTTTAGAGTAAACGACATCGGAATGGTGATGAAGCATCGAAAAAGCGAAGGCTCAGAAGCGCCAAAGAGGCCGCAGATGCGGATGCTGAAGGGCCTGAAGGGAGCCGCAGAAGCGGCTAATTTTTCCGCAGATGCGAGAGGTCGCTGGGCAGTGTGTTCTTTTAAGAAAGAGATTTGGTCCATTTTCTTCCATTATCACTTGGTTGAGGCGATTTTGGAGAGCTTCAAGGGGAGATTTTCATCAAGCATCACAAGGTAAGTGATTCCCACCTATTATAAGTTAAATACATGATTTATATATGGATTTAAACATGGAAATTAGTAAAAATTTTGGGGGTTTTGGTAGAATACGTAGAATTTGGCATTTTTGGACTTTGACCACGAAATTGGACATGGAATTTGGAATAAGTTATATATTTTAGTTCGTGGTATTATGGGTAAAGTTTACCTTCGAACATTTTCGGAATTCGGGCACGTGGGCCCGAGGGTTGATTTTATAGACTTTTCGAATGGAGTTGGGAATTTGTTTAAATTGATTAATTGTGGGTCTTAGAGTATCCTTTTGATTGGTTTGCATATTATTTGAATAGTTTTGGATCGACGAGCTTTGAAATGAGGTGTTAGAGAGGCCTTGCAGCCGGTTTTGGAACTTCGGCACGGGTAAGTGTCCTGTCTAACCTTGTGAGGAGGAAACTACCCTCTAGGTGATATTTATTGTTATGTGCAACTAGTTGTGGTTGCTACGTACGCACGAGGTGACGAGAGTCCGTACGTAGCTATAGCATGTTTATGTCCGGATAGACTTAGAATCTTATCCTGTAATATTTGAATTATTTGAACACATTTTGCTGGCATAATTAATTGAAGTTATAACTGAAATTTAGAAGTAAATATATGTACACTAGGCTGAGCCTTAACACTTGAGATGTGGGCGAGCTATTTGAGAAATGGTAAAGGTTAAATTCATTTTGTGTTGTATTGTAAACATGTGCCTCGTAATTCGGTAACTTCCTTCCATTTTCTTGTAGATCGGGCCGAACGCCTCGGCAGTATATAGATACATCTATGGTTTGTGCCGCTCGACCCTCGGCAGTGTACATATTATTCTGGAATGGGCCGAGCGACCTCGGCAGAATCGTTCGTTATATCGCTTGTAGCCCGAATATTTACGAGTTAACCTCTCTATTGATGCCTGACATTTTATTTGGTACTCTAGGTTTATTTGATGATGACACTTGACAATTTTTCTGAGATACTAAGGTAGAATACAAGATTGAGAAATTTATACTTTAAAGGAAATAATTGGAAACTTTTTGAGATTTACAAATTTGCTTCACTATTGCAGTGCACCTCATATCTGTTATGGATTATTATATTATCTGCTTTGACCTCTAGTAAGTGTCGATATCGACCCCCGTTACTACTTCTCCGGGGTTAGACTAGATACTTACTGAGTACGCGTAAATTTACGTATTCACGCTGCACTTCTGCACTAAATGTGCAGGATCTAACAGGTTCATTGATGACCACCTTGGTGCGTAGGCGCACCAGTTGGGGAGACTTCATGTGAGCTACATTCCAGGCTACGCATCGCAGTCCACCGGTCTCCATTGTAGTATTTATTTTATTCTGTCTTATTACATTTGGGACAGATATTGTAATATTAATGTACTCTTTAGGAAATGCTCATGCACTTGTGACACCGAGTTTTAGGGGTTCCTTTCAGTTATTCATTATTGAGGTTCATATAGATACTTTTATTCACTCTGTAAATTCTATTTTATACTGTACAATTATGGAACATTATGATTTCAAGATACTAAAATGAGTAATTAAAGTGGTAAACCACTGTTGGCTTGCCTGGCAGCGGCGTTAGACGTCATTACGACCTATAGTAGATTTTGGGTCATGACAGCTTGGTATTAGAGCGTTAGGTTCACTTAGGTCTCACGAGTCATGAGCAAGTCTAGAAGAGTCTTGAGGATCGGTACAAAGATGTCTGTACCTATCTTCGAGAGGCTACAGGGTTGTTAGGAGCACTTCCTTTCTTAATTTCCTCATCATGCAGTTTGATTCCATTGAGGCTTGTGTCTTTATTTCCTACTCAATCTTATGCGACGTGAAGCGCTGGTTGTCAATTGGACGTCGAGTAGTGGTATTGATACTGCAGACGTAGTGCAGGATGATTTTCCCTGCGTGTTCAGGTAGGCTATTTTCGTCGCCTTGCAGAAGTGTGTTTTGTCATTTCAGTTTAGTATCTGTACTTCCTATGGTTTTGAGGCTATGCACGGATTGCTATGTTGTTCATGAGTTATTATCACACCGTGTTGGTGTAATGGTAGAGTGCCATGTATGGATCGCGACAGTCTTGAAAGGGGGGTTTCTCGGTGCATGATTTAGAGGTTCAGCATTTAATCCAGCGAAGGAAAGGCAATCGGACTATAGATGTCCATTTTTGGTTGAAGAAGTAACAAGACTTGATATTTTCGAGCGTGGTAGAATTTTCATTATGGTGCGGTGTCGCTGTCCTTATTTGAACGCATTACGATTCGCCGTGTTATGGTCTTCTTGGATTTCGCCTTCGGGGTAGGGTGTTGTGAAATGGTGCTTGAGGGGCGGTTGCCATGGATAGC
The DNA here is from genome assembly GCA_002018475.1 of Nicotiana obtusifolia. Taxonomy (NCBI): domain Eukaryota; kingdom Viridiplantae; phylum Streptophyta; class Magnoliopsida; order Solanales; family Solanaceae; genus Nicotiana; species Nicotiana obtusifolia. Next base: position 116,913 of record MCJB01004925.1, read on the forward strand.
GGTGTGCAGCGGTTCAGAATCGAATTGGTATTTCTAATATTGATGGCTCGAGAAAGATGATCTTCGAAGAGTCTTAGAGTCGGTAATATTTTATTTGTTTTGGACTATAGAGATGGATTTTTGATTTGATGCAACATTTGGGCAGTGAAGTATGAGGGGAGGACTTGGCGGGAAGTGTCTCGCGGTGGTTAACTTACTACCAGGTCAAGTATGAAAAATAGAGATCGAGGAGTTGCTTGAAAGAGATGGTTTAACCGAATTGAGAGTGACAGATTAGCCTATGGATTCCGTGGCAAGATAGTCGCATGCCTTGAGAAAGTGTAGGACGGTTTGGGAATCGTGATGGAAGGTGATTTGGCTTGCGGATTTTATTTGGAGTGATGGTTACCGTACGAAGAAAGATTGAATAAGGAAGAAAGGAGTTTGTTTGAAATGAAGAGAGGTGTGGAGATCTGATTATCGTTTCAGGTGCAATATGACTTGTGTTTGGAAGGTATTATTGAACTTTCAGTTGATGTCAATATGGAAGGAGCAGACTTATACAACTGGTGGGCGAGCATGGGCTCAGAAGAATTTACTGATTACGTGGTAGTTGTACCCAGTGCAGCGTCATTGGAAGATGTCGGTAAGGAAGTCCACAGGTGGGTTATCTCCTGTGAGCAGGTTAGCGGTTACGTGGTGGTGATGAAGCTTCTGCGAAGAATATTACTTGCTACCTAGTAATAGGTCGATATGTGATTCTGACTGGTGATGCAGAATGTTCATGAAAAGCTTAACAAAAGACTTTGAGAAGTCTGAGAACGGGTTAAAAGTTACGAGATCATGGTAATTGAGAAGGAGGAATCGTTCTAGGCTCTGCATTATGCGATGGTCGCTTAAAGCTAAGTGGGGGAGCCCCACCATTTACGATTGGATCGCGTGGTTGTCTGCTTGTGCGGTTTCTGGTTATCAGTGCATTGGCAGATTATTTATGACTAAGAAAAGGAAATATCGGGGTAATTCAGCAAAGAGCTTGATGGAATTGTGCTATATTCGTCTCTATCGATGCATGTTTAGGTTTTTGGGAAGACTCGGAGACTATTCTTTTGTGAATGTGATATACAAGGAAAAGAGTTCACCCAGTTGCTTCTTCGAGAGGGTGTTCATGTGCTAGTAGAGCATTGGAGTTTGGTCATATTCGGGACCGGGTCAGAGTGGGTGACTCTCAACAATGGTCCTAGTGGGTTCAAGAATTAAAGTGCAATGCCTAAGGATTTCGGGTCCGATGTGTGGTTAAGGATCGAATCTTCACAGTGGATTACAAACGAAACTTGGAATGTTCTATGTTATCATCGGGTATGCGGTGCAATATTAGAGGAAAGGAAGAAATAGCTTCAGATTCGCAGAAGGTCCTGTAGAATGGGCGTACCAGTCAGAGATGTTATTGAGCACATAAGGAGGGTATGGGCTGGTCATGAGTATTGAGACGATGTGGTCTTGCAATTCGGGTCACTCAGGGTGAGTGTGAATTGATTTATTTATGTTGTGAATGGAGCTATTATATTTCTAAGTTAGGTCGAGAGTAAATTGAAAGAAATTGGGTCGGTTAGTAATGGTCGAATCGGTGTGATTGTGGCAATGATCAGTTTCTTCGGGAGTGACGTTACACATGCGGTATGTGGTTGTGCGTGTAGGCCCGACAGCCACCATGACTTGATTGATTTCGGACATATTTTATTCGAATGGTCTTGTTGTGTGAATAGATTCTGGAAGATTCATGAAGGTTTAGATCAAGACTTGAGGTTTGTGTTTCCTGCGGTTTGGGAATTCAGTTGCGTGTTGCATTGTCCTTCTGAAATGAGCTAAGTGAAAGGTTTCTAGCCAATGAAGTGTTCATTCCACTAGTAGTTCAGAGGTTATGATGAATTTGTACTCTCGTATAGCGGCATGATTGGTGCAGTGAGCGGCATGAGAATTGGAATTTGAGGATCAAGGTTGCGGTTCGGTGTTGATAGGAATGTCGTGAGCTCGGACGAGCAGGGAAGAATTCAGATGGGTAGAGTGAGTTGGCGTTATCTTAGTGTCGCCTGAGAATGGTGTTCTGTGGAAGAGGCATTGTGTATTGATTTGCGGATTGTGATTTGCCTTACGAAATTAGTACGATTGGTGGTATGGATGTGCGGATTTTCCTACTTGGTGCGGAAGGTCGTGGGAGTGTACCTCACAAGGAGATTTGTATAAGTGTGGCATGTTAGTCACTTGATTGTGAAAGATTAAAACCAAGTATGGAGGTTATGGTAGTATTGCAAATGCAAATGTTTATGCCTCAAAGGCATTCTACTCTTTGTGTTATGGCCCGTGTGAGTTTGTTTCGGATTTGACAGATGTTCTTATGTGTCATGAATAGGGCTGTTGTGGATCCTTGGAAGGTTATTGGCCCAATATGGTATGATCGGAATCGGTTGAGGTCCGTTGGTAGGCCCAATATGGATGTGTGTCCTATGTCAAGTCAGACGTGTTCATTCGTCATGGCATTAGTTATAGAGGAGTCGTCGAGCATTGGATGTTATTCCCGTCGTCAGCTATTCTATGTAAATCTCTAATGTGCCATGTGGGTTGTGAGGCGGCTTGATTATTTGCACACATGTTGAGGTCCCGTGTAGCTTGTGGTGTCATGTAAGCAGTATGGCTCCCGAGATGCAGGTCATTTATTGCACCTTAGTTGTGCTTGGGTTTCTTAGCATATGGCGCTATCCGTCTCCCCAGGGTTGGTATTACGCACTTGGCGTGCTTGTGGTTGATATTCGGGCATTTCGTAGATATAAGCGTTACGAGTTGAAGTGTGTGTTTTCTTCTTGATTATTATGGGAGGATCGGGTGGCAGGCACGCCACAGGTGTATTATTTGGATCGGGTTGCACGCCGCAACAACGAGAGGTTGAGCATAGTTTCTTACACTCATTTTGTGTGTCTTGTTTTCATCCCTGAGGTAAGTTCATCACATTTATTCGGCCGTTTTATTCGTTACGCGGGCTGGGTAGTCCTTTTCGGAGTTCGTTCTTCCTTATGTATCACATAAGAGTTTGTAGCTTGTTGGCACATTGTGGGCGTCATATGAGATTTTTGGCAATGTTTGAGGTGGCCTATTGCTGAGCAGTTTGTACTGGGTGAGACGAGATTATTGGACCTGGAGTTAGTGCAATAAGATTTATATAAGGTACATTAAAGAGAAGATATCGTTATTCGGTTCAAAATGAGGTAACGGTTCTTGTCAGCAGGAGAGACTCCATGAATTAGTGATTCGGCAGGTGGTTATGAGTTTCTACACGTCTCTTTCATCGTGGCAGTTTTGCGAGAGTTGGAACAGGATTTATATACATCATGAGATGTATTGCGGGCATTAGATTGGTGAAAGTACAGCTATTGTGGTCGGAGGATGTTATTATGGGCAACCGACTTGTGTGGTGCATGGTGTGATTTTAGCATAGATGCATGATCATGTTTTGGTACAGTGTTTGGTGATTGGTACGTTGTTCGTGTGTTAGAATCAGGCCTTGTAAAGAAATTCGGAAGTTGGAACTTGGTTCTAAAGCTTGTTAGCTAAGGTTATAGGGAGGATTTTCAGTTTGGCTTGAGCTATTGTGTTCAACTGGAATGTGGTGGCACGGGTAGGTGCACAAGGTGTTGTATAGTGATCTTGGATAGCTCCGGAGCAATTCTTAGCACGTTCGAAGGGAAGAACGTATGTTTAAGTAGGGGAGAATGTAATGACCCGACCAGTCGTTTTGAGCTCTAGCGCGTCGTTCGACGGGTTAAGGCCTTGAGCTACTTCACTTCGGGTATTATGACTTGTATGTGTGGTCGGAATTGAATCTCGGGAAGTTGGGGATTTGATTTGGAAAGAAAATTCTAATTTCGGAAGCTTTAAGTTGGAAGAATTGGTTAAGGTGTGACTTTAGAGTAAATGACCTCAGAATCGTGATTTGAAGGTTCCAATAGGTTCGTATGATGATTTTGGACTTGGGCGTATGTTCGGGTTGAGTATCGTATCATCTGGGAGCATTCCGACGCTTATTACGGAAGGTTGGTATTTCAAAAGTTTAAGAAGTTCTTAAGTTTGGCTTGAAGTGGATTTTAATGTTTTCATTGTCCATTTGGGATTCCGAGCCTTGGAATGAGTTCGTATTATGATTCATGACTTGTACGCAAAGTTTGGCGTCATTCCGAAATGTTTTGGTATGGCTCAGACATGTTCGTCAAAGTTAGGGAGTTAGAAAAATTTTAAGAAGGATTTTAGTCGTTGATTCGTAGTTTTGATGTTGTTTGATGTGATTTGAGGCCTCGAGCAGGATCGTGTCATGTATTGGGATTGGTTGGTATGATTGGACGGGGCCCCGGGGGCCTCAGATGAGTTTTGGACGGGATTCAGATTAATTTGAGCCTTGATGGAGTTGCTGGGAATTTCTGGTTGTTGGTGCCATTGCTTCTGCGGAAGCTGGGTCGCAGAAGCGACATCGCAGAAATGAGGGTCGCGCCGCAGAAGCGGCTGGGAGTTGAACTGGCTGAGGTCGCAGGTGCAAAGATATTTTCACACCTGCGTGATCGTAGATGCAACCATTGGAGCGTAGGTGCGGACCTTGGTGGGGGAGGATGGGACCGCAAATGCGGTCAAATTCCATAGAAGTGGAACCGCACCTGCGGATGAAGCATCGCAGAAGCGAAGGTGCAGAAGCGCCGGAGAGGCCGTAGATGCGGATGTTGAAGGGCTTGAAGGGAGCCGCAGAAGCGGACTCTGAGCAGCAAAAGCGTTCCTTGAGCCGCAGAAGCGGTTAATTTTTCTGCAGATGCGAGAGGTCGCTGGACAGTGTGTTCTTTTAAGAATGGGATTTGGTCCGTTTTCTTCCATTTTCACTTGGTTGGGGCGATTTTGGAGAGCTTCAAGAGGAGACTTTCATCAAGCATCACAAGGTAAGTGATTCCCACCTATTACAAGTTAAATACATGGTTTATATATGTATTTAAACATGAAAATTAGTAGAAATTTTGAGGTTTTTGGTAGAAAACGTAGAATTTGGCAGTTTTGGAGTTTGACTATGAAATCGGACATGGAATTTGGAATAAGTTATATATTTTAGTTCGTGGTATTATGGGTAAAGTTTACCTTCGAAAATTTTCGGAATCCAGGCACGTGGGCTCGAGGGTTGATTTTATAGACTTTTCGAGCGGAGTTGGGAATTTGTTTAGATTAATTAATTGTGGATATTAGAGTATCATTTTGATTAGTTTGCACATTGTTTGAATAGTTTTGGATCGATAGGCTTTGGATTGAGGTGTTAGAGAGGCCTTGTAGCCGGTTTTGGAACTTCTGAGCGAGGTAAGTCTCCTGTCTAACCTTATGAGGGGGAAACTACCCCCAGGTGATATTTATTGTTATGTGCAACTAGTTGTGGGTGCTACGTAGCACGAGGTGACGAGAGTACGTACGTAGCTATAGCATGTTTACCGGGTAGACTTAGGATCTTATCCTGTAATATTGAATTATTTGAACTTATTCTGCTGGCTTAATTAATTGGAGTTATGATTGAAATTTATTTAGAAGTAACTATATGTACAGTAGGCTGGGCCTTAACACTTGAGATGTGGGCGAGCTATTTGAGAAATGGTAAAGGTTAAATTCATTTTGTGCTGTATTGTAAACACGTGCCTCATAACGGTAACTTCCTTCCTTTTTCTTGTGGATTGCGCCGAACGCCTCGGTAGTATGTAGATGCATTTATGGTTCGTGCTGCTCGACGCTCGGTAATGTACACCAATATTCCGGATCGGGCCGAACGACTTCCGCAGAATCGTGCGTCATATCGCTTGTAGCCCGAATATTCATGAGTTAACCTCTCTGGTGGTGCCCCCTATTTTATATGGTACTCCAGGTTTATTTGATGATGACACTTGACAATTTTTCGGAGATATTAAGGTAGAATACAAGATTGAGAAATTTATACTTTAAACGAAATAAATGGAAACTTTTTGCAATTTACAGATTTACGTCACTATTGCAGTGCACTTCATATCTGTTATGGATTATTATATTATATGCTTGGACCTCTACTAAGTGTCAATGTCGATCCCTCATCACTAATTCTCCGGGGTTAGGCTAGATACTTACTGTGTACGCGTTGATTTACGTACTCATGCGGCACTTCTGCACTAAATGTGCAGGATCTGACATGTTCATTGATGAACACCTTGGCGCGTAGGCGCACCTGTTGGGAGACTTCATGTGAGCAGCATTCCAGGCTACGCATCGCAATCCACCGAATCTCCATTGTACTATTTATTTTATTTTGTCTTATTACATTCGGGACATATGTTGTAATATTAATGTACTCTTTAGAAAATGCTCATGCACTTGTGATACCGGGTTTTGGGGGTTCCTTCGGGTTATTCATTATTGAGGTTTGTCTAAATACTTTTATTCATTCTGTAAATTCTATTTTACACTGTACAATTACGGAAAATTATGATTTCAAGATGCTAAAATGAGTAATTAAAGTGGTAATCACCGTTGGCTTGCCTAACGGCGACAATAGACGCCATCACGACCTATAGTGAATTTTAGGTCGTGACATGTTTTCTTGCACAAATGATTATATGTTGCACTTTCAAGAGAGATATCAAGATCATAACAAGATTTGTAGTTAAGGCAGATCTCAAGACCCAAAATCCGCTAAATGTCGTGATGGCGCCTAACACGGCCGTCAGGCAAGCCAACGATGATTAATCAACTTAATTACTCATTTTAGCAAATTTTAAAATCATACTTTCTATTAATTAAATAATATGAAATAAAATCTACAGGGTGAAACAATGATAATTACGTGAACTACCATACTCAACATCCAGTAGGAACCCCCAAAATCCGGTGTCACAAGTGCATGAGCATCAACTAGGAAATATGATAAAATACAACATCTATCTGAAATACAAATTAGATAGGAGAATGTAAATAACTCTGATGGAGACTCTGTGTGCTGCGGACTCGTAATATGGGATGCAGCTCACCTAAGTCCCAGCAATAGCCATGCCTCTGTGCCCACAAGACCATTAGACATATATGTACCTGCACAAAATGTGCAGCAAGTATAGTATGAGTACGTAAAACACGTGTACCTAGTAAGTATCTAGTCTAACCTCGAAGAAGTAGTGACGAGGGGTCTACTTCTATAATTACTATGGGATAACAATAAAATACCGAAATTTTGATTAAGCATGGATTATGTAAATACAGCTGAAAATTCAATAACAAGAAATAAATAAATAATTCTTTCACTGATAGTAAATCCCAAATTAATTTCTATCATTTAACAAATTAATCTCTCAAGTCAATGAAACAATATCAACTATAATTGGACTCCAAGTATTATTACGCACGAATTAGGCCGAGGTCGTACGGCCCGATCCAACATAAATGTATATAAAGTGTAGCACTGCCGAGGGTCGAACAACACGAATCATAGATGCACTATCTGCTACCGAGGCGTTCGGCCCGCTCCACGAGAAGTGAAAATACTTTATAAACAACCGATTGAAGATTTTGAAGGGGCTAATATTCAAAGAAACACCAATTCTCACTAACGGTCAAGTGACCCGTCCAAAACTCAAGTAAATGAAATTTAACCTTTTACAATTCCTTTATCAAGTTCCAATATGATTTAAGCAATTAAATTAACAAGTAGGGTGCAACATCGCATGTATAACATGATTTGGATCCTAGACTACCCGGACATAAGCATAATTAGTAGCTACGTACGGACTCTCGTCACCTCGTGCGTAAGCAACCCCCACAAATAGAAGCACACATTAAACTAATTCACCTATGGGGTAAATTCCCTCTTACAAGGTTAGAAAAGAGACTTATCTCGCTCTGAAGTTCCATTACCGGCTCCAAAGCTTTAACAACTCAAACCGGCGCCCGTCGCTCCAAAACTAGTAAATAAATGTGAAATTCCATGAACATATACTCTAATACTCATAATAAATCGATTTATAATAATTTCCAACTCCGTTTGGAAAATTGATAAACGCACCCTCGGGCCTACGTGCCCGGATTTCAAAAATTTCCGAAGATAATCATTTCCCATAACATTACAAACTCAAATAGATGATTTATTCCTAATTCCGTGTCTAATTTCGTGGTCAAAATTCAAAAATATCAATTTCTAGGTTTTCCTACAAAATCTCAAATTTCTACAAATTTTCATGTATAAATCCATATATAAATCTTGTATTCAACTCACAATACGCGGGAATCATTTACCTTGATATAGATGATGAAAATCCCTCCTTGAAGCTCTCCCAAATCGCCCCAACCAAGTGAAAATGAGAAAAGAAGAGCCAAATCCCGCTCTTAAAATGATTCCGCCCAGCGATATTTTCGCACCGCGGGACAGTAACCGCACATGCGACTACACCAAAGCTTCTGCGGAAAATCACCCGGACATGATGCCTCGCACCTGCGGAAACATTCCCCGCTTCTACGACATCGCAGGTGCGAGCCCTTTTCCGCTCCTGAGCCTTCTTCTGCTTCTGCGCCCAATGCTTCGCTTCTGCACTTGCGCAGATGTGGCCAAAACTCCAAACCTGCGATCCTTCCCCTGGCTGACCTGCTCCACTTCTGCGGCCCCGCACCTGCGGCCAAAACCTCGTAGGTGCGGTTACACCAGATGACAACAGCTTCAGTATTTTCATAAGGCTAAATTCAATCGGTTAACCATCCAGAATCCACCCGAGGCCCTCGGGACCTTCACCAAATATACCAACATGTCCCAAAATACAATACGAACTTAGTCGAAGCCTTAAACCACTTCAGACAACATCAAAATCATGAATCGCGCCTCGAATCAACTTATTATTTCTAAATGTCCAAATTCTATAACTCGTACCGGAACGCATCAAATCAAGTCTGATTGACCCTAAATTTTGCACACAAGTCATAATTGACATTATGGACCTACTCCCACTTTCAAATTCGGAATCAAACCCGATATCAAAAAGTCCACTCCCCGTCAAACTTCCTAAAAAATTATCCAATTTCCAACTTTTGCCAATTACCGAAATGACCTAGAGACCTCCAAATCAACGTCCGGACACGCTCCTAAGACCAAAATCGCCATACGGAACTATTCCCAGACTCATATCCCAAACGGGCATCGATAACATTAAAATCCACTTCAAAACAAACTTATGAAATTCTTAAACTTTCAAAATGTTAACTTCGCATAATAAACGCCGAAATGCTCCCGGGTGATCCGATACTCAACCTGAACATACACCCAAGATCCAAAATCATTATACGAACCTATTGGAGCTTTTAAATCCCGATTCTTAGGTCATTTACTCAAAAGTCAAACCTTAGTGAACTCTTCCAACTTAAAGCTTCCGAAATGAGAATTTGTTTCCAAATCAACTCAGAACTTCCCCAAATTCAATTCCGACCACACGTACAAGTCATAATACCTGAAATGAAGCTACCCAAGGCCTCAAGCCGCCGAACGACACATTAGAGCTCAAAATGGCCTATTTGGTCGTTACAACAGAGCAACCAAAGCATTAGGAGGAAACATACACAAAAAAAAAACTGTCTACAAAGAAGTGTTCGTTAAGATAACATCACATTAAATACTTTTAAACTATAATACATAATTATCTAACTAACATGACAAAATTATTCATTTGTGTAAGTTTTGATGATTTTATTTTATTTTAAATTCATGTATTATGCTAATGTAATAAGATTTTTCGCATTTAGATGACTTTTGTATTATTAAACATAAAATTTCTCTCATTAATTAAATTGTATTGTTCTTTCATATAAATAAATATTTAAATCATCACGTGTCATTATTAACATGTAGCGCACGTTCATAGATACTAGTTATTATAAAAGCACGAATATTAAAACGCTAAATGTTGAACAACTAATATATCCCGAGATATTAATAGACTCTTATACCCTTTAGAGCTAAATTTTCTTTCATACAAATAATTTCTTATTGGATAAAATTGTAAAATTTAAAATTGAGAACTTTGCTTTGAAGAATCAGCATTCACGAAGGAAACTTCTTGTCGAATCTCTCTCGATTTTAATAGGAATTTGTTGCATGTCTATTGTTCCGATTTTTTTTTTTTTTTTTATCTCATTTTTATAGAAATCCATTGCATGTATTTACTTCCTACTTTCTTTTCAAAACACTATTCCCATCAATTCTTCAAAGTACCTGAATAAGAGATATGTTCTTTATCAAATTAGTTCTCTCTATATGCATATATGTATATTCTATTAATATATACTAGTTTTAGGGTAAGCACTTTGCGCGTGTACCCTGTATCAATGAGTATATAATCTTAGAAAATTTTGTCTACATAATTTCTCATATTTTGTTTCTTTCTTAATTATTTTTATTTATTTGCTTATTACACTTAGCTACTTATTAGTCTAAAAAATATACCTCGTAATCTTAAAAGGAATAAGTCATCCACAAACTTGACTTATAATTATTGATGTCATTAAAGTTGAACTTTGTTATTGGATGAGGTTATATGCAAACTTAACTATGTTAAAATAATAGATTACTTTTTAATATTTAAATAATATTCATTTTTCAACCATTATTTTTTGTGATTTCATGTAGTCGCTCGTTTTTTTCTGTTTATTTATTTTCTTCATTAAGCATAATTGTGCTATATATTATTCTAGTTTTGAAACTACTCCTCCTCATATTAGAAATAATGAATCATTAATAAACTTACCATATAATGAGTGATGTCATTAAAGTGGAGTCGCTGTTGAATGAGGTTATAGATTTATGTCTTTCTTTTATTTTGAATTATATTTACTTAAATTATGTTGAAACTTAATTTCTGCTATGTTGTAATATTACATAGATGTAATATGTTAATTTTTTTGGATTTTGAATTTATATTATATTTTCGCTTACATTTTATTTGCTTTATTAGTATTCACTTATTAATTTAGATTTCATGTCATTCAGTTTTTAGTTATAATTGACATATTATTTTTTGCAAAATATTTAAGTAATGATATGTTATTATATTTATAAATATTAATTAATTTATCAAGCATGTAGTTCATGGTGTTCTTACAAAATATGTACTTTAAGTTTTTATAACTGATTAAAATAAAATATTATTAATTTAAAAAAATAATAATTATTTTTACAATATTAGTTACAAATATATGATTGGTAATTAATATTTTTTCAAGAAATAATATCTATATTAAATGTCAAATTTAATATTACTTATAAAGGAATAAATGTTAAATCATAACTAATAATTTTTGATAATTAACTTTAAATTTAAAAGTTAATCTAATTATGTAATTATACTTGTACAATCAAACAGTACACTTGTAGTTATATTATAATTATATGATGACAAACAAATAGGTTATAGTACTATGTAATTACTACCCTAGCAATTATACCAATTCCAATTATCTTGTGGTTTTTTTAAATAGACCTTAAGTTGCCCAAATTAAGCAAAAAGATAGCGGACTATTAGGAAAAGTCTTAGTTGATGTTTATATATTAAGTCTTCCTACATGGAATGATTTAATAAGAAACTTTTTGATTTTTATTATTTTGTCTTTACAAATATGTTATATTATATAATTTAAATAAGGAAGGATTCATTATATAAATTTTAGTCGATTTTGAAATCCTAATATTAGGAAAATAATTCAATGACTATTTTTAAATATAAATAAAATAATTAAATGATTATTTTGTCTAGTGTAAAATCTATATTTAAAAGGGTAAAAAACGCGAACGGCATTTCGCTAAGGGCCTTCGTGCTTTTAATATAGCTAGCTTTAAGTGTACGTGCATTGCATGTGTATATAGTGTCAATTAATATATATATATATATATATATATATATATATATATATATATGCATCTTTTTCTTTGCTTTGACCGCGACTTTGTTTGGTCTTCCTCTTTCCTTCGGCCCATCTTTCAAAGCTAGCAAAAAGTTCGAGCCTTTGGGATCTCTCTTGAACGGCGGTCGGTCAGTCCTTTTCTTCTGTTGATGCTGAGATTGATGCTTTGACTGTCTCCCATATCATTCGATAAACCACTACTTGCCTTGTCGATGCTAAACTCAGTACCTTGCTTCCTTACTAGTACACCTACTAGACCCATACTCATTATGAATGTATTTATCAGACATCTGACTTAGCAACCTCCTGCTTAGACCGGCAACGATAAGGAAGGAGATCTATGGATAATGGGATATAGAAGTCAGGTGCGACGGTCAGCTCAATCAGCGCGGAAGCGGTCAGGCAAGGTTATCGTCAGACAATGTAGTGCAAGCAACGGGTAGCGTTTGCCATATGAAGAATGCGACTATAATGGGAGACGAAGGCGACGTGGGCTTGCCATATAGATGTAGCGCTTGCAAGGCAATTCGGACGACGTTAGCAAGATGTAGCGCTAGCTCGTTAAAATAAATGTAACGTTTGTTTAAATGATGAAAATAATATTATTACATTTACACAATAACTGAATTCAATATCTTCTGAATATGCAAGATGATGAATTAGTTAAATTATATGTACTATATTTGTAATTATACATATATTTATAATATTAAATATAAGTATGTTAAGTTGTATCTCTCCTGACATCTGTTTATGATATATTTTATTTACTATTATTTTATTCTTATTTATTTAAGTTTACATTTTAGCTAATTTAGTTTTTAGTATATATTATAGCCAATTTTGCTCTATCTTTTGGTTTCTTTCGTCATTGATAGTATTTTATGAAAATAAATTTATGTACTTTAATATTTGTGTCAACTTGAAAAATTATTTTACTTATAACACGAATTTGGAAAAAGAATGAAATTGGATTATTTTGCTAATTCATTCATTCAAATATTTTTTTAATTAGTTAATCCAAACACTTAATTGTTTATTCTCAACATTAAAAAATACTTAATATTTTTTGAGGACACAAATTCTTGATATTAGCTCAAATCAAAATTTAGATATTTAATACTAATTATACTTTTATCCACAACAAATTCTGTTTTCAAGCGGTAAAATATAGTAATTTTGTATTTTATGTTTGCCGAAGCGCTTTTGTTATTAAATTATTCGAATTATTCTCTCTCTCTCTCTCTCTCTCTCTCTCTCTCTCTACTATTAAATAATTTTGTAACTATTTGTTTTAATTATATTTTTAAATCTATATGTAACGATCTGGCAGGTCGTTTTGAGGATTGTAGCCCTATTCCCCCCATTTACTGCTCATTTTGTACTTTATAGCTGTTATGTGACTTGTCGGGGTAGTTGGTTCGGGTCCTGAGGGATTTCAAAATGAAATGAGACACTTAGCCCCAAGGTAGAAAGCTTAAATTGAAATGGTTGACCGAATATTGGCTTATGTGTAAACAACTCCGGAATATAATTTTGAGGGTGCCGTTAGCTCTATTAGGAGATTTTGGACTTAGGAGCGTGTCCGGATTGTGATTTGGAGGTCCCTAGTGGAATTAGGCTTAGAATGGCGAAAGATTGGGTTTTTTGAAAGTTTGACCGGGAGTGAACTTTTTGATATCGGGGTCGGATTCTGATTCCGAAAGTTGGGGTAGGTCCGTAATGTCATTTGCGTCTTGTGTACAAATTTTGAGGTCAATCGGACGTGATTTGATAGGTTTCGGCATCGTTTGTAGAAGTCGGAATTCCTTAGTATCAATAGGCTTGAATTGGGGTGCGATTCATGTTTTTGATGTTGTTTGAGGTGATTTGAGAGCTCAACTGAGTACGTATGAGGTTTTAAGACTTGTTGTATATTTGGTTGAGGTCCTGGGGGCCTCAAGTTGATTTCGGACGATTAACGGATCGAAAATGGAACTTGGTGCATGGCTGAGGTAGGGATTCTGCTGGTGTAATCGCACCTGCGGAGCTTTGATCCCAGGTGCGAGCTCGCAAGTGGGAGCTGAGGATGCCCAGATGCGGCCAAGATTGGGGAGGACTATGGTCGCAAGTGCGAGGTGTTTTCCGCACCTGCGTGGCCGCAGGTGCGACGAGATGGGCGCAAAAGCGGAAGGTGCGCAAGTGCGATGGGAATTCCGTACCTGCGGTTGCGAAGATGCGGAGGAAGGGACCGCAGAGGCGGAGGCCCAGCTCCAGTGGTTCACCGCAGAAGCAGGTGGATTGTCGCTTCTGCAACTTCGCACATGCAGTAAAGTGTCCGCAGAAGCGAAAAGCCTAGGTAGATTATTTAAAATAAGGGTTTGCGATTTTGCTTCATTTTATACTTTCCAAGCACAGGTTTGGGCGATTCTTGAGAGGATTTTTGAGGGGTTTCTTGAGGTAAGTCCCTTGTGATCGTTTTTGATCAATAATCTTGTTCCCCCATTGATTTTCCCACCTAATTTGTGTGTATTTAAGGTAGAATTAGAGAGTTTGAGGCTAGGGATTTGGAGAGTTTGATTTGGGAATTTGGGTGACAAATTGGTGTCGGATTTTGGTAAATTTGGTATGGTTGGACTCATGGTTGAATGGGCTTTCGGGTTTTGTGACTTTAACAGATTTCGAGACGTGGGCCCGGGGGCCGTCTTTTGAGTCGATTTTTTTGCTTTTGATTAATAACTTAGTATTTCATTATGGAATTGATTCCTTTAGCACGTGTTGATTGTATCGCATTGTTTGTGGCTAGATTCGAGACATTCGGAGGCCGATTCGCAAGGCAAAGGCTTGCTAGAGAAGTGATTCGAGTTGCTTGAGGTAAGTATCATATTTAATCTCGGTTGAGGCATTAGTTGCCTGAATTGTTGTGATAGCCACATGCTTTTGGGTCTGCACCTGTATGGGGATGATCCTGCGTGCAGGCACCAGGGTTTATAATCATGTTTAGGTTCGACTCAGGCTCCTATAAGCCTAGAAATGACTGCTAAGCTTCTAGCTTCGATATCTCACATGTTTCATTCATGATATACTTGTACACTTGCTTCATTGCTTCTGTGAGGTATTTTGGACTGGGGCCTGCGGCTATGCCGGGCAGATTATGTTATTTGCACGTGAGTTGTCCGTGCAGCATGTGAGTTGTCTGTGCGGACCCACATATTGATATTATTAGCACGTGAGTTGTCCGTGCAGCGCGTGAATTATCCGTGCAGATCCATATGTTGATATTATTGACACGTGAGTTGTCCGTGTCGCACGTGAATTGTCCATGCAGATTCTATTGTTAGCACGTGGGTTGTCCATGCGTCACGTGAGTTGTCCGTGCAGTGTGTGAAAATTGTAGTTTCTTGATCATTTATCTGATTTACTTGTTTTCTTTCCCCTACATGCGATAATACTATTGAGCAGGGTATTTGAAGACTAGTGCACATGCACACACGGATTTACGTATCATGAAACCTTATGGGCTAGCTTTAAATCTCATAATATGTAATAACAAATGGCAGAATTCTACTGATTTGCCTAGTGAACTCAACAAGTTGAGTTTCTCTTACCTTGCCTTGTTTTTTTTTTTCCATAATCACTAGGCTGTCTGCCTAGTGCTGATTTTCATAAATATAATAATAGAAAGTACAAAGATGGAGGGGGGCATAGACCTGACCTCCATATGGGGATGGTGTACATATTTGATCATCCATAATTGATGATCAAATGTACCTAAATAACTAAGCTGCGTTAGACCTATGGTGATGCAATGACTATCTATCTTATAACATCGATAGCCTGTCATATGTACAAAAACGATGAGTAATGAATCTAGGTCAACTATACAAAAAAGTACATGTATTCCTAGTTCTACTGGGTGAGTGTTCCTTCTCATACAATTGGTTCTATCTCTAACAAAATATTGGGGTCTTCTTTGGAGTGTACTATATAGCAAAGGAAAGTAATCTTCAATTATGCTTTGGCTTTTGTAAGGAAAGCACAATTGAAGATGACTATCAAAAGTAAGCCGTATAGTAGTTCTGTTGTTGATGCTGGTGTTTCTTTTGTTTCTCCCATTGTTGTTTCTGTTGCTGGTGTTTCTGCTTTTGTTGTTGTTTCTGTGAAGAGGGTGGTATCTGTTGACTATGTGATGAGTGTGACTGCTGCCGAACTTGGTGCTGATCCTGTTTCTGCTGTTATTGTTGATATGCTGCTGAGGTTGTTGTTGAAGTTGCTGCTGGTATTTCTCTTTTTTCTCCTGTTGCTTGATACTGTCTTGCTGCTACTGTTGTAACTATTGTTCTTGTGGAAGGGATGTATCTGTGGTGCTGAGTGTTCTGATTTCTACTGAGTTGTGCTATATCTGAATATTCTGCTGCTGCTTCCTTGGTTGGTGGTGCTGCTTTTGCTTCTAGTACTTGTCTGATTGGTGTTGCATTTGTAAGAGTGTATGTGGGAATGTGTGAGGTAGTATTGTGTGCTATGTGATCTGAGTGGTAATTCTGTGTAAAGGCTGGTAATGTGTGATTGAGTGTTGGCATGATTTTGTTTTTGTTTTGTGGAGAACGGGGTATGTTGGTCCAGTGAAGAGTGGTGTTG
>MCJB01004925.1:133723-152327 GCA_002018475.1 Nicotiana obtusifolia
GTGTTATTGTTTGCCCTGTTGCTAGTTTTGATGCTTCCTGGATGACTGATTTTTGCTGGCTGTTGCATCTGTGCTGTGATTGTGTGTCCATTAAACTCTGCTGCATTGATGGAGAATTGGTTCTGTTGTGGCCAGTGTTGTTGTCCCTGTTGGTGTCCCTGCTGCTTTTATTGTTTTTGTTGATGCCCTTGTTGTTATGGCTGAGATAGGGTGACTGATGACTGGTATTTAATTGGAGCATGACTTCTACAATTTGTGGCTTCTGTGAAGCACATCTTCCTGGTCTCAGTCGAACAATACATGATTTCAATCTAGCAGTAGTCGACCAAATCAAAGCATGCTTCATCCTTGTTTTCATCCTTGGTTCTATGCTTGTTCCTATCTTCTCCTCCCTTCCAGTGGAATGAGTACATTGTACTAATACCACCAGCTGAAAGTTCGTCGAAGAATAGGGCATAGATACAGTTACATTCCCGTTGATGCCACTGTTTTTGTCACTGCTGATAGCACTATTGCTGCTATGGCTGTTTTTGATGTTCCAGTTGTTCCAGTTGGTGCTGATACTGACATTGATCATCAAAGAGTGCTGCTCTGTTTCCATCTTTTCCTGTTGCTCAGATGAGTGTGCTGATATGTTGGTGTTGGTGTAGCTTGAAAGCTTTCCTGTGCAGTGGTTGTGGCTTATGAGAGCTGCTGAGATCCTTGTCTTTTCCTTTGGATAATTCTGCATCAATACTGCACAAGACAATAGAGAACATAGTGAAGGTTGCGACTGATGTTTCAGCAGTTTTGTTGAGCTATTGGTGAGGTAGCTCATCTCTTCTTTAGTACTACACTGCTTTGTTCCTGCAAAATCAACAGAGAAGTTATGAAGAAATGGGGGGAAGGGGGTTGTTGCTGGGGCTGCAATGTTTGCGTGTTGTTCATGTTTTGTGTGCAGAGGAACATTGTCGGAGTTTGTCCTGCTTTACTGACTTCCATGCATCTACAGAGTATCACTACATTAGCACCATCTTGGACAGTGCAGAGTTTATGCATCATTAACAGGATTGGCTGTAGATGTAGATGCCTTAAGAGAGGCAGTATGATCTGAGCACTGTTTCTACTGCCACTGATTCTCCACTGTTCTCTATTGTTGATTCTGCAGATGTCCTTTAATAATTTGATCATTTTGCTCTTGTTACTTCTGCATCTGATGATACAAGTGATTTTGAAGACAGTGAAAAGGACAGTGAGCGAGAAGAGATGCTGCACTTGCATGCTGACCCAGTTGTGCATCATCAACAAGGTGAAAGGAGTTGGTTGCAGATGTAGGTGCATTAAGGGAGGTAGTATGATCAGAGTATCTCTACTGTTATCGCTTCTGCAGTAGTCCTTCAGCAATTTGGTCATTTTGGTCTTGTTACTGGTGATACAATTGATATTAAACGACTCTGCTCCTGCTGTAGTGCTTGCTTGTGATTGCTGAGGCCATTGTCTTTTGTTTTCAGTGCTTCTGTTGCTATCAGGAAAGCAATGAAAGAGGTTAACAAAATTTTTGCTGGATCTGCAGCAGTCCTTGATGAAGTTTTTCTCTGTGTGTGCACAGTTGCTGATGTTCAAGCATATGCGTGACCCCTCATCTTTTCTTGTATCTTTAGTGAACCAGTGCTCAACCATAACTATCTGCAAAACTAACAGAGTAGTTGAATAAGGGTAAGAGATGGGGGGAAACTGCAATTGAGGTGTTTGTGACACAATGCTGTCCAAATTCATGTGTGAAAGCTGCTGAGTTTGCTGTCTTCTATTGCCAATGGTCCTGGAAGATCCCTGCAAAATTAGCAAAGGCGTCATAGAGAAACAGAACCAGGAACAGAAATAGAAACAGAAACAGTGACAGAAACTGAAGCAGAAACATAAACAGAAGCATAAACAGAAGAGTTGCTGTTGTTGGAGTTCCTGTGAGTTTATGTTGGGCAGATTCTTGTCTGATCTAAAGAATAGGCTCTGTGTGGGTGCTTCCTTGCTGATTTCCAGCCACCTAAAAGGTACCTTAGTTTCCATTAGTAGCATAACTGGTAGAAATCAGGTGTGATGGCCATCTGACTTGCTTGGACTTCCTAATTCTAAATTCTGGTATGCCTATCTGGTTGAGCCAAATCTGTCCTCCTAGTGTAATTGAGTTCAGCTGGGTTCGATCAACTATACATTGTTCTGTCTTCAACTTGAGTACTGGATCACCCTTGCAGCATATCCTTGTGTTCCATGTGCTTGAGCAAAATGATCTTGAGTCAACAGTGTGTCTTCGACCAAAGCCTATAGTCTTATATTTCCAATGAACTGGAATGATCGAGACTTTGATCGATTTCTGTATGTTGTCAAGAGATGATACATTCTGAAGCATAGTATGTGTACCATTGGGACTTAAGCACACTTTGAAGTATACTTTGAAACCTTGCTTCAAATCTGACCCTTTGCTGGTTTCAATACTAGCAGATTTGCAAGTTAGTCTTCTTGGTTTTGCCCAACACCTTGGAACTTTACTAAATGCCCTCGTGACTGGCAGTTTTAGAAGTCCATTGAAAGATCTCCATTCCTGCAAAATTAGTAATGGAGTTATGGGGGGACTGGGGAGTGGGAAGTGTTGCAATTGGGTAAGCATTTTGCTGTCCATGTGTATTCTGAAGTGCTGTGTTGCTGGGAGTAGATGCTGTCCTATGTTACTGGTATTTCCTGCATCCTTAACAATGTAACAAGCTGGTCTATCTACCTGCAACATGAGCAAGATGATAATGAGAGAAAAGGGGAGAAAAGGGTGTTGAAACTGGAAGATTTGTGTCACTTTTTCTTCCAGTTTTGTGATGTCATTGCTTCTAATGTCCCTGCTATTCCCTATTCCTTCAGCAATCCAGTGAGTAGTTCTGTTGGCCTGCAGAATTGTGCTACTGATGTTGATGATTCTGCTGGTTTTGATGTGAGTTTCATATTGCTCCTGCATCCAATACTGATTTGTTTTGACTCCCTGCAGCCTTGTATTGCTCAAGTTGGTGTTAGCTCTGGAAATTATGTTCCGTGTGTGAGAAAAGATCAATTGTGTTGGATTGAACTGCAGATGTAAGCATTGTATGTTGCTGCTTGTTTGAACTTGAGCAAAGGGGCAAAAGATGTTGCTGATTCTGCATTGCTGATTGTTCCTGTTGCTTTGGCTTCCCTGCCTACTGTTATTGTCCAAGCTGCTACTGTCAAACTGCTGATGTACCTGTCCTATGTTACCATGTTCCTGCAAATGCTTAAACATTAGTAGTATAAGCTGGGATGCCCTTAGACAGTGATCCCTGCTGATTTTCAAACACATAACAGTGATCTGCAAGACAATAAGCATCATAATCATCATTAGCAACGTAACAGTTAGGTACCAAGATTGTGACTCATTGCTATCCAGTTTCTTGTATGGTATCTGCTGGGCTTGTTGCCTTGTGCTATAGTTGTTTCTGCAATATCCCCTCAAAATTAAGAAAATTAACAAAATGGTTATGGGAAAGCAGGGGAATTGCTGCATTTGATGGTCCTGTGATCTTGTGTTGAGCAGATTGTTTCTTGATTTGAGGGGTATACTTTGTTTGTGTGCTGCATTGTTACTTTCCAAACATCTCGTCTGCAAGTGCTTAAGCATCATTAGCATCAAAAACTGTTAGGGATCAGTTGTGTTGGCCATCTAATCTGTTTGGACTTCCTAAGTCTAAAAGCTGGAATGCCTTCTAAGTCGAGTCTTATTTGTCCCTTTAGTTGTGCAGGGAACTACTGTTGGTCGGTGTAGTGGGTAACGGTGTTCAAATCATGACTCAACTTAGCCAAAGTGTCAGCCGGACAGTTTGCTTCCCTTAAAACATGGGTGCATTTAAAATCCTGACAGCGTTGGATCATTTTGGTTATGTCCTCTACTAGCATAGAAATGGCCCAGGGGGGTGTTGAGCTGCCATTTAGCCATTATACCAACAGGTTTGAATCACTTTCTAAGTGGAGATTTGTAAAGCCATTATCAATACACCAGTGTATACCAATGTATGCTACCTCAGTTTCTGCCTGATTATTGGTAGCTTCACCTTATTGAGTTGGTTGTACTCACACTACACCCTACACCTCGTGTGCAGATCCAAGTGCTTCCGGTCACGGCGGTTGCTGAGTTGTGGAGTTTGGATTTTTCGGAGATTATCAAGGTAGCTGCTTGGTGTTTGTAGACATAGAGCCCTCCTTATCTTCCATTTAATGTTTCAATTTTCATATCCTAGATGGTGTATTGGACTGTGTTTTTATGTAGATGCCTCGGTGACACCCCGATTTTGGCAGAGATTTTGTATTGAATTATGACATTTTACTCTATTTTAAAAAATTTTGATTGCTTCCGTATCTTTTGAAGCTTTAGAGTGTTGGACATGTCTATGTAGTCAGCTTGCCTAGTACCATGATAGGCGTCGTCACAACAGGTTGATTTTGGGTCGTGACAAGTTGGTATCAGAGCCTAGGTTACATAGGTCTCACGAGTGGTGAGCAAGGTTTAGTAGAGGCTTGCGGATCGATACGGAGACGTTTGTACTTATCTTCGAGAGGCTGCCGAACCTTTAGGAAAACTTCACTTTCTTGTATTCTTGTCGTGTGGATTTGTTGATTCCGGTAACTAAACTTCTGTATTTTATTCTCTCACAGATTGTGAGGAAATGTGCTTCCGGGCAGGACGGACAGCCATTAGTACTACCAGCTAGGACCAAGAGCAGCCGAGGTCACGGTAGGGGACACGTTAGGGGCAGAGGTGCAGCTTGTACAGCAGCTAGAGTAGCACCTGTAGATCCACCTGCTCTAACTCAGGAGCAGGTTCCAGATGTGGTTGAGCTAGTGGGGCAATCTCAGGCACCAGCTATGCGCATTGTGATTCCAGGCCTTCAGGAGGCTCTGGCCCAGATATTGACTATTTGCACTGGCGTTGCCCAGGTGGTTTCGGCTGAGGTCGCACCAGCCACTTCTTAGGCCGGGGGAGGTACTCATACCCCCTCGCCCGTACTCCAGAGCAGGTGATGCAGGGACTCTAGATACTGGGGTACTACCCGCCCAGCCAGTTACAGCTCAAGCCCAGGTGGGTCCCGTTATGACTGATGATGAGCAGAGGAGACTTGAGAGGTTTGGGAGGCACCGACCTCCATCATTTAGTAGGGCTGATTCTGAGGATGCCCGGGACTTTTTGGACAGGTGCCAACAGATTCTTTGCACGACAGGTATTCTAGAGACCAGTAGGGTCTCATTCACTACCTTTCAGTTTACTGGGGCTGCTTTTAGATGGTGGGAGGACTATGAGAGATGCCGGACCAGTTGGTGCAGCACCACTTGGCATGAGTTCTCCGTTCTCTTCTTGGAGAAATTCATGCCACAGGCTCGCAGGGAGGAGCTGCGCAGACAATTTCAGCAGCTTCGTCAGGATGGCATGTCTGTGACCCAGTACGAGATGAGGTTCTCTGAGTTGGCTCATCACGTAGTTTGGTTGGTTCCCACTGATAGGGAGACGATAAGGAGGTTCATTGATGGCCTCGCACATCTGTTGCGGTTGCTTATGACTACGTAGAGGGTATTTGGTGCTACCTTCGACGATGTGGTTGATATTACTCGGCAGATAGAGATGGTCCGTAGTCAGGAGCGTGTACAGAAGGAGGCCAAGAGGCCTCGAGGTTCAGGTGGTCCCAGTGTTGTTCATTATGGGGGACAGTTTTACCATAGCAGGGTTCGTCTTTATAGGCCTGCTCAGACGACTCGTCCAGCTCATCATGGTGCATTAGTTAGCCACGGTTCTTACAATGCTCGCTCAGGCCAGTCTTCATTTAGTGCACTACCAATGCAGAGTTCTCACCATGTCCCGTCTGCTCAGGTTTCTACCTATAGTTTCTCGGGTTATCAAGAGCAGCAATTCAGTCCGAGGAAGGGTTGTTTCGAGTGCGGGGACATGGGTCATATCAAGAGAGATTGCCCTAGATTGTTGAGTGGGGCTCCACAGTAGAGTTCTTGGCCTATGGTACCAGCACCAGCAGTTCCACCACCCACCCACCCAGCTCGGGGTGGGGCTCAATAAGCTAGGGGTCGCCCAAGAGGGGGAGGCCGATCAGGTGGAGGCCAGGCCCGATTTTATACTATTCCTGCCACACCAGATGCTATTGCTTCCAATGCAGTGATCACAGGTATTGTCTAGTATGCCACAGGGATGCCTCTGTATTTTTTGACCCTGGTTCCATTATTCGTATGTCTCATCGTATTTTGCTCGTTATTTGGATATGCTCTGTGAGTCTTTAGTTTTATATGTTCATGTGTCTATGCTAGTGTGCGATACTATTGTTGTGGACCATGTATCAGTCGTGTGTAGTGACTATTGGGGGATGGGAGACTAGACTTAATCTCTTATTGCTTAGTATGGTGGACTTTGATGTGATCTTGGGTATGGATTGGTTGTCTCCAAGTCATGCATTTCTGGATTGCCACGCTAAGACCGTGACGTTGGCGATGCTGGGGTTGCCAAGGATTGAGTGGAGAGGTTCTCTAGACTATGTTCCCACCAGAGTGATTTCATATTTGAAGGCCTAGCGGATGGTTGGGAAGGGTTGCTTATCTTATTTGGCCTTTGTGAGGGATGTTGGTGCTGATACTCCTTCTATTGATTCTGTTCAGGTGGTGCGAGATTTTCCGGATGTGTTTCCTGCAAAACTGTTGGCATGCCACCCGATAGGGATATTGACTTTGGTATTGACTTGGTGCCGGGCACTCAGCCTATTTCTATTGCTCTGTATCGTATTGCACCAGCTGAATTGAAGTAATCGAAAGAGCAGCTTCATGAAATCCTTGATAAGGGATTTATTAGGCCTAGTGTGTCTCCTTGGGGTGTACCAGTCCTGTTTGTGAAGAAGAAGGATTGTACTATGCGGATGTGCATCTATTATAGGCAGTTGAACAAAGTTACAATCAAGAACAAGTATCCTTTGCAACGCATTGATGTTCTATTTGACCAGCTTCAGGGAGCTAGAGTGTTCTCCAAGATTGATTTGAGGTCTGGGTATCACCAGTTGAGGATTCGAGACTTGGATATTCTAAAGACAGCATTCATGACCCATTACGGTCATTATGAGTTCCTTATGATGTCTTTCAGGCTGACCAATGCACCAACAAGATTCATGCATATGATGAATAATGTATTTTAGCCTTATCTTGACTCGTTCGTCATAGTGTTTGTTGATGATATCTTGGTGTACTCTCGTAGCCAGGAGGAGCAGCCCAGTATTTGAGATTTGTGTGACAGTGATTGAGGGAGGAGAAACTTTATACCAAGTTCTCCAAGTGTTAGTTCTAGCTTAGTTCCGTGTCATTCTTGGGGCATGTGGTGTCCAGTAAGGGGATTTAGGTGGATCTGAAGAAGATTGAGGCGGTTCAGAGTTGACCTAGACCGTATGTAGATTCGAGCTTTCTCGGCTAGGCCGGTTATTATCGTCACTTCGTGGAGGGGTTCTCGTCTATTGCATCGCCCTTGAATAAATGGACCCAAAAGGGTGCTATTTTCAGGTGGTCGGATGAGTGTGAGGAGAGCTTTCAGAAGCTTAACACTGCCTTGACCACAGCTCCAGTTCTAGTTCTACCTCCAGCTCTGATTTTTATTGTGATGCTTCTCGGATTGGTATTGGGTGTGTCTTGATGCAGGGATGTAGAGTGATTGCTTACGCTCCATGTCAGTTGAAATCCCATGAGAAGAACTACTCTGTCCATGATTTAAAGTTGGCTGCCATCGTTCATGCATTAAAGATTTGGAGGCACTATATCTATGGTGTGTCTTGTGAGGTATTTACGAACCATCGGAGTCTCCAACACTTGTTCAAACAAAAGGACCTAAATTAGAGGCAGCTAAGATGGTTGGAGCTGCTAAAGGACTATGATATTACTATTCTGTATCATCCCGAGAAGGCCAATATGGTTGCTGATGCCTTGAGTAGAAAGGCAGTGAGTATGGGCAGCCTTGCATTCATTCCCGTTGGTGAGAGACCGCTTGCAGTTGATGTTCAGGCCTTGGCCAACCATTTCGTGAGATTAGATGTTTCGGAGTCCAGTCGGGTTCTAGCTTATGTGGTTTCTCGGTCTTCCTTATACGATCTCATAAGAGAGCGCCAGTATGATGATCCTCATTTGCTTGTCCTTAAGAACACGGTTCAGCACGGTGATGCCACAGATGTTACTATTGGGGATGATGGGGTATTGAGGATGCAGGGTTAGAATTGTGCGCCTAATGTAGATAGCTACGTGAGTTGATTCTTGAGGAGGCCCACAGTTTGCGGTATGCCATTCATCCAGGTGCCGCAAAGATATACCAGGACTTGAGGCAACATTATTAGTGGTGAAGAATGAAGAAGGACATAGTGCGGTTTGTAGCTCGATGCCACAATTGTCAACAGGTAAAGTATGAGCATCAGAGACCGAGTAGATTTCTTCAGAGTCTAGAGATTCCAAAGTGGAAATGGGAGTGGATCACCATGGATTTTGTAGTTGGGCCACAGACTTCGAGGAAGTTCAATGCTATTTGGGTGATTGTGGATCAGCTGACCAAGTCCCTGGACTTCATTCCAGTTGGGACTACTTATCCTTCGGAGTGGTTGGCTGAGATTTAAGTCCGCGAGATTGTTCGCCTACATGGTGTGCCAATGTTCATCATTTCAGATCGGGCCACGCAGTTTACATCGTAGTTTTGGAGAGCCGTGCAGTGAGAGTTTGGTACCCAAGTTGAGTTGAGTACATCATTTCACCCTCAGAAGGACGGACAGTCCCAGCGCACTATCCAGATATTGGAGGACATGCTACACGTTTGTGTCATTGATTTTGGGGGTTCATGGGATCAGTTTCTGCAGCTCGTGGAGTTTGCCTACAACAATAGTTACCAGTCGAGCATTCAGATGGCTCCGTATGAGGCTTTCTATGGGAGACGGTGTAGATCTCCGGTGGGTTAGTTTGAGCTAAGTGAGGCTAGGCTATTGGGTACTGACTTGG
Source organism: Nicotiana obtusifolia (assembly GCA_002018475.1). Taxonomy (NCBI): domain Eukaryota; kingdom Viridiplantae; phylum Streptophyta; class Magnoliopsida; order Solanales; family Solanaceae; genus Nicotiana; species Nicotiana obtusifolia. The sequence continues at coordinate 142,760 of MCJB01004925.1, forward strand.
TTCAGGATGCTTTGGACAAGGTTAAATTGATTCAGGAGCGACTTTGCACAGTGCGGTCTAAATAGAATAGTTACGGCGATAGGAAGGTCTGTGATGTTGCTTACATGGTTAGGAAGAAGGTTCTTCTCAAGTTTTCATCCATGAAAGGTGTCATGAGGTTCGACAAGAAGGGCAAGTTGAGCCCTCGGTATATTGGGCCGTTTGAGGTACTTCAGAGGATCGGAGAGGTGGCTTACAAGCTTGCCTTGCCACCTAGTTTGTCGAGTGTGCATCCAGTGTTTCATGTCTCTATGCTCCGGAAGTATGTCGGCGATCCGTCTCATGTATTGGATTTTAGCACGGTTAAGCTGGATGGTGATTTGACTTATGATGTGGAGCCGGTGGCCATTTTGGATCTGCAAGTTCAAAAGTTGAGGTCAAAAGACATAGCTTCAGTGAAGGTGCAGTGGAGAGGTTAGCTAGTTGAGGAGGCTACTTGGGAGACCTAGGGGGAGATGCGGAGCAGATATCTACACCAATTTGAGACTCCAGGTATGTTTCTAGACCCGTTCGAGGACGAACGTTTGTTTAAGAGGGGGAGGATGTAATGACCCAGCGGTCATTTTGAGAATTATATCCCCATTCCCCCCATTTACTGTTCATTTTGTACTTTATAGCTGTTATGTGACTTGTCAAGGTAGTTGGTTAGGGTCCGGAGGGATTTCAGAATGAAATGAGACACTTAGTCCCAAAGTTGAAAGCTTAAGTTGAAATGGTTGACCGGATGTTGACTTAATTGTAAATGACTCCAAAATGGAGTTTTGAGGGTTCCATTAGCTTTGTTGGGTGATTTTGGACTTAGGAATGTGTCAGGATTGTGATTTGGAGGTCCGTAGTGGAATTAGCCTTGAAATAGCGAAATATTAGATTTTTGAAAAGTTTAACCGTGAGTGGAATTTTTGAAATCGATGTCAGATTCCGATTCCGGAAGTTGGGGTAGGACCATAATCTCATTGTTACTTGTGTGCAAAATTTAGGGTCAATCAGACGTGATTTGATAGGTTTCGATGTCGTTTGTAGAAGTTGAAATTTCTTAGTTTTAATAGGCTTGAATTGGGGTGTGATTCGTGTTTTTGATGTTGTTTTAGGTGATTTGAGGGCTCGCTAAGTTCGTATGAGGTTTTAGGACTTGTTGGTATGTTTGGTTAAGGTCCCGGGGGTGTCGGGTTGATTTCGGATGGTTAACGGATCGAAAATGGAATTGGTGCATGGCTGAAGCAAGGATTCTGCTAGTGTAATCGCACTTGCAGAGCTTTGATCGCAAGTGCGAGCTCGCAGGTGCAAACTGAGGATGCGCAGATGTGGCCAAGATTGGGTAAGACTGTGGTTACAGGTGAGAGAAGTTTTCCCCACCTGCGTGGCCGCAGGTGCGATGAGATGGGTGCAGAAGCAGAAGGTGCAAAGGTGCGATGGGAATTTCGCACCTGCGGTTGTGCATGCGGAGGAAGGGATCGCAGTAGCGGAGGCCCAACTCCAATGGCTCACTGTAGAAGCGGGTGGATTGTCGCTTCTGCGACCGCAGATGCGCAGGAAGAGACCGCAGAAGCGGAGGCCCAACTCCAGTGGCTCACCGCAGAAGCGGGTGGATTGTCGCTTCTGCGACGCCGCTGATGCGGTTAAGTGTCCCGCAGAAGCGAAAAGCCTAGGCAGATTATTTATAACAAGGGTTCGTGATTTTTCTTCATTTTAAACATTCCAAGCACAGGTTTGAGCGATTCTTGAGAGTATTTTCAAGGGGTTTCTTGAGGTAAGTACCTTGTGCTCATTTTTTATCAATAATCTTGTTTCCTCATTGATTTTCCCACCTAGTTTGTGTGTATTTAAGGTGAAATTTGAGAGTTTGAGTGTAGGGATTTGGAGAGTTTGATTTGGGGAGTTCTACTCGGGCTCCTATAAGCCCAGAAATGACTGCTAAGCTTCTAGCTTCGATATCTCACATGTGGTGACAATTTATCTAATCTAATTGAGCCATGATGAGTTTACTTAGAGGTTTAATCCCTGAATGAACCTGATAAATACCTCTCATTAATGAAATTTCCGGATTGAGCTACGATAGCACACTTTGCACATGCCTACACTTTAGCATGTTATCTATACCAGTCCAAGGATAGGAAAATCTTATTTCATCATGATATACTTGTAGACTTGCTTCATTGATTTTGTGTGAGTTATCCATGCGGACCCACATATTAATATTATTAGCACGTGTTGAGTTGTTCGTGCGGATCCATATATTGATATTATTAACACGTGAGTTGTCTGTGTCGCACATGAGTTGTCCGTGCAGATTCTATTGTTAGCACGTGGGTGTCCGTGCAGCACGTGAGTTGTCCGTGCAGTGTGTGAAACTTGTAGTTTCTTGATCATTTATCTAATTTACTTGTTTTCTTTCCCATACATGCGATAATACTGTCGAGCAGGGTATTTGAGGACTAGTTCACATGCACACACGCATATACGTATCACGAAATCTTATGGGCTAGCTTTAAAATCTCATAATATGTTAATAAAAATGGCAAAATTCTACCTGTGAACTCAACAAGTTGAGCTTCTCTTACCTTGCCTTGTTTATTTGCGATACTTATTGAGTTGGTTGTACTCACACTACACCCTGCACCTCGTGTGCAGATCCAAGTGCTTCTGGTCACGGCGGTTGCTGAGTTGTGGAGTTTGGATTTTTCGTAGATTATCGAGGTAGTTGCTTGGTGTTCGGAGACCTTGACTCACCCTCCTTATCTTTCATTTTGTGTTTCAATTTTTATTTCCTGGACGGTGTATTAGACTGTGTTTTTATATAGATGCACCTTGATTTTGGTAGAGATTTTGTATTGAATTATGACTTCTTACTCTGTTTTTAAAGGTTTTCGTTAATTTTGATTGCTTCCGTATCTTTCAAAGCTTTAGAGTGTTGGAAATGTCTGCGTAGTCGGCTTGCCTAGTACCAAGATAAGCGCTATCACAACAGGTTGATTTTGGGTCGTGACAAGTTGGTATCAGAGCTTAGGTTACATAGGTTTCACGAGTCATGAGCAGGTTTAGTAGAAGCTTGCGGATCAGTAAGGAGAAGTCTGTTCTTATCTTCAGGAGGCTGCTGAACCCTAAGGAAAACTTCAGTTTCTTGTATTCTGGTCCTGCGGATTTGTTGATTACAGTAACTAAATTTTTGTATTCTATTCTCTCGCAGATGGTGAGGACACGTGCTATCAGGCAGGACGGACAGCCACCAGTACCACCAGCTAGGGCCACGAGAGGCTGAGGTTACGGTAGGGGCTGCGGTATGGGCAAAGGTGCAGCTCGTACAACAACTAGAGCAGCACCTGTAGATCCATAAGTTGCTCTAGCTCAGAAGCAGGTTCCAGATATGGTTAAGCTAGTGGGGCCAGCTCATGCACCAGCTGTGCGCATTGTGATTCCAGGCCTTGAAAAGGCTCTAGCCGAGATATTGACTGTTTGCACTGGCCTTGCCCGGGTTGTTTCAGCTCAAGCTGCACCAGCCACTTCTCAGGCGGGGGGAGGTACTCATACCCCCGCCACCTGTACTCCAGAGCAGATGATGCAGGGACTCAAGACACCGGGGGTATTATCCGCTCAGCCGGTTGCAGTTGCTCAAGCACAGGTGGGTCCCGGTATGACTGATGATGAGCATAGGAGACTTGAGATGGTTGGGAGACTCCAGCCTCCATCATTCAGTTGGACTGAGTCTGAGGATGCTAGGACGTTTTTGTACAAGTGCCATGGAATTTTTTGCATGACAGGTATTCTAGAGACCAGTGGGGTCTCATTCACTACCTTTCAGTTTATTGGGGCTGCTTTCAGATGGTGGGAGGCCTATGAGAGGCGCAGACCAGTCGGTGCAGCACCACTTACATGGCATGAGTTCTCTGTTCCCTTCTTGGAGATGTTCGTACCACAGTCTCGCAGGGAGGAGCTGCGCAGACAGTTTGAGCAGCTTCGCCAGGATGGCATGTCTGTGACCCAGTACGAGATGAGTTTTCTGAGTTGGCTCGTCACGCAGTTTGATTAGTTCCCACTTATAGGGAGAGGATTAGGAGGTTCATTGATGGTCTCACATATCAATTGCGGTTGCTTATGACTCGGGAGAGGGTATCTGGTGCTACCTTCGATGAGGCGGTTGATATTGCTCGGCAGATAGAGATGGTCTGTAGCTAGGAGTATGAGAAGAGGGAGGCCAAGAGGCCTCGAGGTTCGGGTGGTCTCAGTAGTGTTCATTCTGGGGACAATCTTACTATAGCAGTGGTCGTCCTTATAGGACCGCTCAGACGACTCGTCTAGCTCATCGTGGTGCATCAGTTAGCCACGATTCTTACAATGCTCGCTCAGGCCAATCTTCATTAAGTGTACCACTAGCACGAAGTTCTCACCATGTCCCGTCTGCTCAGGTTTCTACCGGAAGTTCCTCGGGTTATTAGGAGCAGCAGTTCCGTCAGAGGAGGGGTTGTTTCGAGTGCTGGGACATGGGTCATATCAAGAGAGATTGCCCTAGATTGTTGAGTGGGGCTCCACAGCAGAGTTCTTGGCCTATGGTACTAGCACCAGCAGTTCCACCACTCATCCAGCCAGCTCAGGGTGGGGCTTAGTCAGCTAGGGGCCGTCCAAAAGGGGGAGGCCGATTAGGTGGGCCAGGCCCGATTCTATATTATTCCTGCTAGGCCAGATGCTGTTGCTTCCGATATAGTGATCATAAGCATTGTATCAGTATGCCACAGGGATGTCTTTGTATTATTTGACCCTAGTTTCACTTATTCGTATGTGTCATCGTATTTTTCTCGTTATCTGGATATGCCCCGTGAGTCCTTAGTTTCATCTGTTCATGTGTCTACGCTAGTGGGCGATACTATTGTTGTGGACCGTGTATATCATTCGTGTGTAGTGACTATTGGGGGATGGGAGGCTAGAGTTGAACCCTTACTGCTTAGTATGGTGGACTTCGACGTGATCTTGGGTATGGATTGGCTGTTTCCATGTCATGCTGTTCTGGACTGTCACGCTAAGACCGTGATGTTGACGATGCCGGGGTTGCCAAGGAGTGAGTGGAGAGGATCTCTAGACTATGTTCCCGGCAGAGTTATTTCATATTTGAAGGCCCAGAATGAAATGAGACACTTAGTCCCAAGACGTGATTTGATAGGTTTCGACATCGTTTGAGAAGTCGAAATTCCTTATTTTCAATAGGCTTGAATTGGGGTGCGATTCGTATTTTTGATGTTGTTTGAGGTGATTTGAGGACTCGACTGAGTTCTTATGAGGTTTTAGGACTTGCTGGTATGTTTGGTTGAGGTCCTTGGGGGCTCGGGTTGCTTTCGGATGGTTAACGGATCGAAAATAGAACTTGGTGCATGGATGAAGCAGGGATTCTGCTGGTGTAATCGCACTTGCGGAGCTTTGATCATAGGTGCGAGCTCGCAGGTGCAAGCTGAGGATGCATAGATACAACCAAGATTGGGGAGGACTGTGGTTGCAAGTGCGAGGAGTTTTCTGCGCCTGCGTGGCTGCAGGTGCGACGAGATGGGTGCAGAAGTGGAAGGTGCGTAGGTTCGATGGGAATTCCACACTTGTGGTTGCACAGATGCAGAGGAAGGGACTGAAGAAGCGGAGCCCAGCTCCAGCGGCTCAACACAGAAGTGAAAAGCCTGGGCAGATTACTTATAACAAGGGTTCGCGATTTTTCTTCATTTTGAACATTCCAAGCATGGGTTTGAGCGATTCTTGAGAGTATTTTCGAGGGGTTTCTTGAGGTAATTCCCTTGTGCTCATTTTTGATCAATAATCTTGTTTTCCCATTGATATTTCCACCTAGTTTGTGTGTATTTAAGGTGGAATTTGAGAGTTTGAGGCTAGGGATTTGGAGAGTTTGATTTGGAGATTTGGGTGACGATTTTGTGTCGGATTTTGGTGAATTTGGTATGGTTGGACTCGTGGTTGAATGGGCTTTCCTGTTTTGTGACTTTTAACGAATTTTGAGACGTGAGACCGGGGGCTGGCTTTTGAGTCGTTCTTTTGCTTTTGATTAATAACTTAGTATTTCATTACAGATTTGATTTATTTAGCCCGTGTTGATTGTATCCCATTATTTGTGGCTAGATTCGAGACATTCGGAGGCCGATTCGCGAGGCAAGGGCTTGCTAGTGGAGTGATTCGAGTTGCTTTAGGTAAGTATCGTACTTAAATTCGGTTGAGGCATTAGTTTCCTGAATGGTTATAATAGCCACATGCTTTTAGGTGTTAACCTGTGTGAGGATGATCGCGCGTGCGGGCACCAGGGTTGTATAATCATGTTTGGGTTCTACTCGGGCTCGTTTAAGCCCAGAAATGGCTGCTAAGCTTCTAGCTTCGATATCTCACATAGGGTGACAGTTTATGTGATCTAATTGATCCATGATGAGTCTACTTAGAGGTTTAATCCCTGAATGAACTTGATAAATGCCTCTCATTAATGAAATTTCCGGATTGAGCTATGATAACACACTTTGCACATGCCTACATTTTAGCATGTTATCTATACCAGTCGAGGGACAGGAAAATATTATTTCATTCATGATATACTTGTACACTTGCTTCATTGCTTCTGTGTGGTATTTTGGACTGGGCCCTGCGGCTATGCTGCGCGGATTATCTTATTTGCATGTGAGTTGTCCGTGCAGCACGAGAGTTGTCCGTGCAGACCCACATATTGATATTATTAGCACGTGAGTTGTTCGTGCGGATCCATATATTGACATTATTGACACGTGTGTTGTCCGTGTCGCACGTGAGTTGTTCGTGCGGATCCATATATTGACATTATTGACACGTGTGTTGTCCGTGTCGCACGTGAGTTGTCCTTGCAGATTCTATTTTTAGCACGTGGGTTGTCCGTGCAGTAGGTGAGTTTTCCGAGCAGCACATGAATTGTCCGTACAATGTGTAAAACTTATAGTTTCTTGATCATTTATCTGATTTACTTGTTATCTTTCCCTTACATCCCATAATACTGTTGAGCAGGGTATTTGAGGACTAGTGCACATGCACACACGGATATATGTGTCACAAAACCTTATGTGCTAGTTTTAAATCTCATAGTATGTTACCTCAACAAGTTGAGCTTCTTTTACCTTACCTTGTTTATTTGCGATACTCATTCAGTTGGTTGTACTCACACTACACCCTGCACCTTGTGTGCAGATCTAGGTGCTTCCAGTTATGGCGGTTGCTAAGTTATGGAATTCGGATTTTTCGGAGACTATCGAAGTAGTTGCGTGGCGTTCGCAGACCTTGACTCTCCCTCCTTATCTTCCATTTTATGTTTCAGTTTTTATTTCCTATACGGTGTATTAGGCTGTGTTTTTATGTAGATGCTCATGTACTCGGTGACACCCCATTTTGGGAGAGATTTTGTATTGAATTATTACTTACTCTGTTTTTAAAAGGTTTTCCTTAATTTTGATTGCTTCCGTGTCTTTCAAAGCTTTAGAGTATTGGAAATATCTGCGTAGTCGGCTTGTCTAGTACCATGATAGACACCATCACAACATGTTAGTTTTGGATCATGACATTATATTAATATTTATATTTAAGCAAAATAATGATAAAAAATTAAAACGAATAGCCAGTTCAATTTCACATGACTACTCATAGCATTTAAAAGGGGAATTGTTGAATCTGGATAAAGAACAAAGTAAAATGTTCCCTCTTTCTCTAATATATTAGATACCTTTTTAATTTAATATTATTATTCACTTAAAATTTAGCCCAATGAAACGATCTATTTTGAGATTAAAAAATGTGCAATTAGAGACAACTCACGGCATAAAATTTTGGTATATTTAGTCATAATTTAAGTTTAATATTTATAGAAGGTATAATATTTTTTTAAAGTTCTAAATATAAGAATTTCTACTTAGTTCAAACAAGAAAAAGATTTAATGAGTAAAAATTCTAATTTATTTCATGTTCTAAATATTAGAAAAGTAAATCAAATGATAATTTTATCTAATATGAAATTTATTTTTAAAGGATAGAATGAACAACATTCTTACTAAAGAGTTTTTAAATATGAAATCCACCTAAATCCACATTATTGCCATTATTATAGCAGGATGCCTTATGAGTTTTTCAAAGATGTCCTTTGTTTTTAACCTAATAAGCCTTAAAAGATTTAGGAAGTTAGTAACATAAAAAGAATTATAATCATGTTACATAGTTCAAATAACAAAAAATTCAATATATTAATTCTAAAATCCAATATATTAGTAATTAATATATATGTCAAAGAAGGAAAGTTTAAATAGGAAACTTTCCTAGTGTAAACTGTTTATGGTATAAAATTTAATACTCTTCGTAAATATAAAAGGATAAATTTAATACTCCTAACTATATTGGAGTAGAAGGTGACGATTAGTAGTCCTACCAGATGACCCAAAAAAAAAAAAAAAAACTCCTATGAGACTTTCCTAGTTTGAAATTCTAGAGCTAAAGAGAAATTAAAATCAAATTTCTAAATTTTAGAAAAATAATTAATGACTATTCCAAAATAGTAGGAAGTTAATTAAATGACTATTCTTAAATATTTAAAGAAATAATCAAATGACTATTTTGTACAACATGAACTCTATTTTAAAAAAAAGACGAATGACATTTCGCTAAGGGCCTTCGTACTTTTAATATAACTAGTCTCTATGTACGTCCTTTGCACATAAATATTTAATCAATTATTTATATGAATATTTTAATATAGCAATTGAAGTGAAAAGACGAAGAAGCAAAAATCGTTTAATACTTGAAGTCAAAATGCAAATATAAGTAATTTCGTTGAGTTAATTAGATAGTATATCTATTTATATCATAGAAATATGTAGTGAGATCGTATCTTATCTAACACTTTCTTTACAGATGATATTTTGGGTGTATTTTTTCTTTTGATTCCTTGGTTACTTTATCTTGATCTATTTACGACGTTAATATATCTCCTGAAAGTTAAATATATAATTATTCATATGAGAAATATATAGTGACAAATACAATCCAATATTTGGGATTGTTAGCCCCTGTGCATTAATATTATTATTTAAACACAAGCATACTGAGATTTATTTTTGCAAAAATTATTACAGTAATTTTTCTCATTAAGCTGGAATTGCGGTAGCTCGATCGTTTTCCCTGAGCATCTCTCTACATCTTACTGTTTCCCTTAGTATTGCTAAGTTTCTGATGTTCTCAATAATTTCTCGCAAGCTCACCTTTTCCTCATTATCCTAAAAGACTCTTTGGAGTCCAAATTAAATCTATCACTAAACTTAAAGACACCATTGGTTTAGGAATTTTCTTGAAAAATAAAAAGATATCATATGGTATAATTTTTTCTTAAAAAACATATATTGATCTATATCTATTATATCTATTACCTTGGATTATCTTAGGTTAGTTCGTTTAATCCGTGTAAAGTTTATTTGTGATTTGTTCATAAATGTTTAGGTTTAATCCGTGTAAATGTTTATATATATATATATATATATATATATATATATATATA